>JAVSBS010003976.1:10312-37405 GCA_033124195.1 Coracias cyanogaster | reverse complement strand
TTTCAGGCTTTAGAAGTGTTTTTATAGTCTTACAAAATGCTCAGTTTGTGTTTACAGACACTTAAGTAATCCTTAAGCCATAATATTAGTTTTTATATTGGTCTGGTACTGACAATATTTAAAACAGAGTTAAATGTGATACATACTTTCACAGAAAATTCTGTATATTATATAGAATTAACTGGGACAGCAGTCAATCCCAGCTATTTCGCTAACATGGAATTTAGAAGACAGTAAAAGCATAAGGTTAAAAGGCACAATATTTTATCAGGCCTTGTTTGCAATATGAGTTTATGTAGACAGGAGAGGAAGAGCTGTTGAACTGAGTCCAAAAAACCCCAGATTGCTGCAATTCTGATCTCTGCTGCTATGACCTACTTGAGGAGCTTGAGCTGTTAGTGTACATTGGCCTTTTCCAGGCAATATTGGTGTAATGCACAGTTAAGGTTTCAGAAGTGTCCCCATAAATGTATGGTATTTTCAGATATTTTGTGTGTCTTAAAAATAGGCAACTAAGTGTTAATATTAATTTCAGTATGTAGTCCATGTGTGGAAGTGCTGCCTTAAACCCCTCATAATCCTTTGTCTGAATATCTGCAAAAATGGCAGGACGCTGTTTTGTAGAACTATAGATAATACGTCAATGGTTTAGAATTAAGAACTTCCATTCTAGTGGCTAGTACTATTATTAACAGAAGATGTGATGGTGTTCATGTTGTTACTGGCTGTACCTACCTACGTGATGTTAGTTAGCTTTGTAACAAGCCATCAGTTCAAGGTTCATAGCCTCAATGCAACTAGTTTGGTGCCAGAATTTCCTGACCAGAGAGCTTTTCTTCAGATGGCTCCTGTTTTATCCTCTTTGTGTTGGACTATTATTCCAGCCTGTCATATACAACAATCAGAAAAAGTATTAGTTTAGTGAGAGTCATTCTCTTCCATGCCATGCTTCTCCCTTGCAGATGCAGAAAGCAACAGTAGGCATTAATAGCCTTCTTTCTATGGTTAATCCATTAACATGAACTCAAAAGAAGCCAGTAGTGACATGTTTGATACCTTTAAAATTAGCACAGCAGTACCTGCCCCTGTAGAATGACTAACATTTTTTTCTTGAATTGTTATGAGAAGTAGTGTTCTGCACAGACATGCATTGCATATGCTGTGGAGATGATGGATGGACTGAATTCCTTAATTCTGTGTCACCCAGTTCTCCTTGCTAATTGTTTTTTTTGCAGTGAAAAGGAAAGGTGGGTATTAATTTTGTAAAACAAATACCTGTTAAAAGTGCGAAGCAGTAAGGTATGGTTTCTTGCAGCTTAGGAAGTTGCTGGTTATCAGTGTTTCCTTCAACAAACGTGTCTATATTGTTTCCTCTTTTTTTCTGAGATTTGGGGGTTTTTTTTAATGTTTTCAAAAGTCTTCATTTTTTAAATAATACACAGTAGAAATTAATCATAATCATAATTTAAAAGATATCAAGCAGTTTATATATAACATCAGTAAGGAAAAAATGATATTATAATTAAAATTATTTCTTAAGGAGGTAATCTGGTTGATATGCATCAAAGTCACTGCTGTGTGAGTTGATAGAACTTCCTTAACTAAAAACACTTGTGTTTATACTGGTTGTGAAAGTGACACTATTTCTTCAAGGACATTATTTCTCACTTCAGTCTCCATTCCTCAGCAGATGAGTTTTCTTTCAGTTTCTTGTGTTTTGTAATCCATGTCTTAGGTATTTTTGCAAAGATGCTGGTTTAGTCATTTCTAGAATGGCTCATGCACTTTTAGAATGTTTCTTTCCCTACTTTTCACATATCACTGAAATTATTCTTAACTTTATCTTTCTATTAGCAATTTGCTTACTATTGAATTTACTTGTACTTCTAGTCCTGTACATGCTATGACGTTTGCAATGCCTGTCCTGCCAGAGATTGGATTTTAAAGATACTGCAAGAAATTATTACTTCCTTAAAAACTGTAATTGATATGTAAGTAGTAAGTCACTGTTTAGACTATATTAGGAAGAGCTGGACAGAAAAAGGACATGTGAGAAGAGCCAACAATCCCGTGATTAATGCATTGGAATATATAGAAATCAGATATAAGTCCTTAGTCTGCCTGAGACCCCAGGCTGCTGAAGTGCAGACAATTATGGTGGGAGCTCTGAAGGTTTCTCATTTGTTCTTGTGCAAAACAACAACATTCTGGAAATGGTGAGAAGATGTGAAGTAGGAAAACTGTTTTCCATCCTGTTCTTCTAATGTACATATGAATGTGATTTGCTTTAGCAGCCTAAATTAGGAAAGACTGACCACAGAAACACACAACTGAAACACTGATTTATGTAAGTTTTTGTTTGAAGTTACTACATCTTCTGATAAAAACCTGAATAGAAAAACATTCTTGCATACTTTGAATGGTGCACAGAGCAAACCTTTGCTACCGTTATTTGTATGAAGCAAAAAGTAATGGAACCTTTCCCAATTATGGGAAAGATATTCCCCATCCCTTATATGTGAATGAACTTGCACCTAGGGGGTTTTGCGTATTTCTCCAAAAGTTAAGTGAAAAACCAAAAGCAGGTATTATTAATTTTGAATTACAACTGTGAATCAGAAATATGCACGGTATATATTCAAGATTTATTTGCTACAGCGAAAATGTGGGAAGTGAAAGCTTTATCATTACAGGAATGCAAAAATAAAACAAAAACATGGCTATTACAAAAAATTTAAGTTATACAAAAATATTTTTAATCAAAAAGCAATAACTTAAAATTCTGTGGAGTCTGAAAATTCACATTACAAATATGTACCTTTGCAGAGAGTAAGACACTGCTTAGCATCCTCCATACTACTTTCTGATAGAAAAAAGTAGTAATGTAACACTGTATGTTCCTGTATTCCATAAGGCTGAACAAAATTCAAAGTTCTAAATGTTCATAGCATTTTACTTGGAAAATAACAAGACAGTCTTCACCTGTATAAGAAAATTGTGACACACTTGTTTTGTCTAAGAGTTAGTGATCACAGTAAACATGTCACTTGGCATTCATGAACAAAGGTCCATCCAGCCTCAATTCTTCAGTTTCATCTGCTGTGCTCTTTCAAGGATAATAAGGACCTTTGGATCCTTCTCTTGCTAATAACATCTACCCACCATAAAACTTCAATCTACAGATATTTTCTACTGTAGTAAAAATAACTACTGATAACAAAATTTACTGAAATATTAATTGGAATAACTGCACACAAAGTTAATCATTTGATTATAGTACAAATCCTGAGCATTTTCTACATCTATTCACACAATTAATATATGACTGGTTCATTTGTAGTGCTTTTGTTTCTCTCTTATTTCACATCAATATTTATTTAACAGGATTAGAGATAAACCAAGGAAAACTTTTGTGAGGAATTTCCATTTCAGCGGCTAGTAATAAATAGGCACTTTTATTAGGACTAGGGTTTATAATTTACTAATAAAAAATAATACCTAAAAATAGAGGAGGCTTTGTGAGAGAATATAGTAAGAGGTTTGTCTCTGTTTTCTCAGGCTCTTTTCTTATGCAAAAGTTGCAAAACCTGAGAATGAATAAAAAGTATTATAATGCCTCCTGGCACACCTGCAGACTGAATGCAGTAGATTGGTTTAGTTTGAACCAAGATGTTAGTATGCTTCCTTAGTGATCTTAGACCACTGTTAAAATCTCTGAGACCACTGGGAGATGGAAGAGAGAAAATACAAAGTGTTATGAAATACAGGTTGAAAGTCACATTTATTCATCATGCTTTTATCTCACTGTTTTAAAGAACGGAGAGTTTAGTTTTTACCAAAAGGAAGATAGATCAGTGGAACAAAGTTTTTGAGCATTTTGTGGTATAGTAGATGGATGTTTGCAATTAGGAGATGAAAAATTACACAGGTGATAGGATGTTGCAGCTGTAGAGACAACTAGCTGTTTAAAAAATATGCAAGGAAATCCAGTGGCTTTCATGATTTCTCATTTAGACTCTTGAAGTCACATGAATATGTGTCAACAATTTCTTTCATATTCCTCAAAATAGTCACAAATAAGTTGACTCTTGCAATATTAGGTCTGCTGTTAAAGGCAGTAGAATGTCACTTTTTCCCAGTTTCTAACATGACTTTAGTGAAAGCCTAAGAAGACATAGTAACTTGAAATAATAAATAAAAGTAATTAGGTTTCTGTGTGTGTTCTGCTTTTAGTTACTTTAATTGTATATTTCAGACCAAGGAATAGCATGACCCAAAACCACTGGCAGTTATTGCTGAGAAATTTCCTTTTTACGAATGCCTTTGTTATCATAGTGTTAAAGGGTAATTGTAAATGAACTGTAAGCCTTTAAAAATCTGCCGCAATAGAAGTCTAAATCTCTTAGTAACAATAGATATCAACAAGAAAGGTTAAAGATAAATGTATTTTTTAGATTTTTTTTCTTTCTTCCTTTGACACTGATGTTTTTTGACCTTTGGTAGGTGGAGACAACTAACTGTACATCCTGCTTACATAAAAGCTAATCAGTATTTTATCAGGAAAAGTCAAACATCCTTGAATCAGTAATAAAATGTGTAGAGTGTGTGCAGCCAGCATAATATGCATACAGGACTTCTGTGTTTTTTCCAGGTTTTTATTTTAACACTGAAAGTAATCTGGGTTATAGGGAAATGGAGGAAAACTTAACACAGGTTCAGCCACTTGTTTAAGTCTGTACATTTTAAGTTTTTAGTTGAACACATGCTATAAGCTTGTAAAAATCTTTAGTGCCTCCAAGAACGCTCTCCCTCTCATTTCTGCCTGGCTGCAGCTTAACAGTTGTTGCCTCTCTCGTACTTATGTTAGCCCCAGTTCCTCTCCAGGTGCCAAGATCAGGCTTCTTTCTAAATAGCTTGGCCTTAGTGCTAAGTACCTTCTTTATTTTCAGTGTGTGATGGAAGTATAGGGAATCATGCAGACAGTGTTACAGAATAAAGATAGCAAAAACTGGGGGAATGTGGGGCTGGTTGTGCATTTGGGGTGTTGGGGTTTTTTTCTGTAACAAGGTTTGGTAGATCAGTATGCCATCAGTTTATGATGCATCTTTAAACAGAAAATACAGGAGGAACTGTTGTACCATTGAAGTGCTGGGGCCTGAGCTGTGAGCCCCAAGTTGGAGTTGACCTGTGGGTGAGTCACAACCTAGCAGAATGTTTTGTTTTTCTGATTAGCTTCATGTTCCAGAGGTAGAACTTGGCCCACCTGTGTCTCTGTAGCTCTGCCCTCAGCCAGGTGGTCATGACTGGGGTGGTGGGTGAGGCCAAGGCTATTTTAACCAGGAGCCAAGGAGTTGAAGGAGCTTCCTGTTGGGTGTGGCTTCTTTTGGGGCTGGTTGCATCTTGCTGAGCTCTCTTGGTGGTGTCTTCCCCTGTGAAGGCCCACTGAGGGAGCCATCTCTGTGCATTGTGTCCAGCAGGCAATGCTGGCAGCACAGTGGACAGTGGAGGAGCTGGGCCCACAGGAACCTATGGCAGAACTGTCTGAAAGAAGACTTGGGAGGGGATGTTGCTGAGTTTGGTGTTGGCCTGTGTGATCAGGCAACCGATGGCAGCATAAAATGATGATGGCTGAATAAGCACAACGACCATCCATCTGTAAACAGCTTATGACAGTCCTGTGATAATTGTGAACTAAGCACTGAGATGAAACATTTCTGGGCTTTTGTTTATTTCCTTCTCAATGAAATAACTGGATGGATTTAATACTTGGAAAGCAAAGTAAAGCAAATCAAGTGTTCAATTCTTCTAAAAGGCAGCATTTTCTGGGAGGTTCTTGTTGTGGTTTTTTTGATAGGGAGTTCCTGTAGAAATGTTCAAGAATTGTCACGGGGTAGAGTTCTCAAACCAGCTGATAAAATTCTCCCCTGCATGCTAACCCTTGCAAACTGATCATCATATGTACTTACTCCATATTTACATGGCTTTGAAAGTGGCATGCAATCACATTTGCCTTGGTATTGTTTCATCATTGACCTCATGATTATCCAATCTACATATAATTTTGAAAATGTAAAAATCATATTTTGCTGGGTAGAAGGAGGAAGGGAGGTGCGAAGGGATGTAGTAGAACGCTGTTTTAGGGTTTTGCCTTTTAGAAAATCTACTTGTACCTTTTATACAAGTGTTAACAGTACTTTTTATCATGTTCTTTGCTGGTACAAAGTTGATGAAGAAATTGAAATGAAAGATGAACCAATATCAGTTTAAGAGACTGAAAGAGGCACTGGCCAAAGCTAGTTGTGCCAATACTCACCTTGTTTGGAAAATGTGTTTGGTAGAGTCAGGGTAGGTAGATATACAGGTATAAATTTCTATTTGATAATATGAACTTTGAAGTATTATGGGCACTTTAGTAGTCCATGATAGGCATAAACAATTATGTGAATGGTAATTGGGGTAAACAGCAGGTATTTGGTTTGAATGGAATTCAAAAGCTATGTGAATTTGGCTTGAGATCTGCAAAAATATGAGGACTGATTAGTAATTGCTCTATCATTCTTTTGTTAAAGAAATAAAAAAGGTAACTTGAGGATTCATTTAACAAGGATAATTTCTGAGTAGCTAATTTGCTGCATACTTTTTTGTGCAATACATATGCAAAAAAAAGTAGCTAAACTGATTACAAGCTCAAGTGCTGGCTACTATCAGACTCCTAGTACTTACTGTTTAAAATGTCCTCTTGGTTTAATTAACTTGTTGCTGTAAATTACCTTATCACAGAAACATGCAACCACCTGTGATTAGTCCTCTCCAGCTACCTGTAGTTGGTGATGCCCCTGCTTTAAAAAAAATGCTCTGCACAAGTAGGAACTCACAGTTGAGTACGGAGAATGGCTGGACAGGATGCAAAGTTTATGAAATTTAATCATAAACTTATATAGTTACAGAGTTACCTTTTTATTATTACTATTCTCTTTCCTCCTGACATACACCAGGCTGTTGCTTTTTTTTAATTGAAGCGATATAATTGTCTATTAGTTTCTGTGCTTCTTCCAACTGCAATTATACAAGCTTTCCTTGTATGTCATTTCAAGATCTCTTCCTTATCCTTAGGTTTATCTTCCATTATCTTTTGCATTTACTTACATTAACTGTGTTTCCATTTTCTGCCCTATGTTAAGAAATATTTTCTGGTGACAAAAACTAGTAGCTGGAACTCTGTGGCACACATTTCTCTCTGGTTCAGCATTTGTATTATAAAACTTTGGATTAAGAATTTCCATGTGCTAATTTTTTGTAATATACAGAGCCAATACAGGTGCCAGAGTTTAAAGATCCTAATGTCAGTCAGTTAAAGCCATATTCCTTGTTTATGTCATTAAGCAAATGCTCAAACTAAATAGATTAGAGAAGACCTAAGAACCAAGCAAGTGCTACAGGTCCTGTTCTGTCAGCCTTATTAATGCTATCGAATATTTCTTGTCATAAGAAACTTTATTGATCTCACAGAGGCTTTTGTGGCAATAAGAATGGAAAAGGCTCATCCAGTGGAGGGAGCTCTGTTGCTTGGGTAGATGTCTGCCAAGGGGACAGCTTGATGCTTTCTAGAATACTGAAAAAAGAGTATAAGAGCCAGGGGAGTGGACCATTTTCAGAGACCTTGCTCATGCCCTAGCAGGAATACTAAGTTGGAAGCATTAGTCTAGAATTTGGCTATGGAGGGAAAGTTGAGTATTTTGCTCAAAACTAGTAGTAGTGAAGGCAGAAAAGACCCCAGTGCTTAGGACAGGACACCAGCAGTGTTTACACTGTTCAAATACTAGTATATGAAATGTCTCCAGGGGATGACAAAGGGTTGACCTTTGTATTAAGCAGAACAGTTGTCTACTAGAGATATGATCACCTTTTCATCTTCTTGTAGACTTGATAATATATAATATATACAGTAAATAATAGAATTGGAACTGCCTTCAGATATTTTATAATATTACTATTTCAGTTAAGAGTCAGATAACTGGTATGATATATTAATTGAAGTAAACACTGAGTTTAGGACAAAGTGATACTTCTGTACATATTATTTTTAAAGTACTCTTCCATTTAGAATCTTTTCTGTGAGACCTGTAGAGCTTTCCCTATGTACTGTTTAATAACCCCAGCTTTTCCATTTGTAGTATATGTAAGGTTTCTAAAATGTTCTGTATGCCTATTTGTCAAAGGCTGGTTATTGCTGTCTCCACCAGTGAGTTAAGTTATGTTAGGAATGTAGCTTTTGTAGCTTTTAATACCTTGGGGTTTTTAAGTCAGATTTAGATTATACATTATATTTTAATCTTCCAAGATCAAAAATGCTGGAGTTCAGATTCAGCAACAATGAGTTTGATAGTACAGGTGTGTGGAAGATATAGATTTTAGGTCCATGTTTAATCCTAATACATGTATTGGATGCATCACCAACCATGTTTGTAAAGATAAAGATCATCAGCTGTTCTCCTTTTCCATCTCTATTTCTGACACAGCTAGATAGAGCAACTTGCCTTGAGATAGTCTTTCAGGGCCAACAAAATAATATTTGCCCCAAAATGAAGAAATTGCTTTCCCTTCAAGCCTTTTCCATATGACTGGTCTGTGGCACTTTATGTACATAGACTCCTGACTTTTGCAAAAGAGACAGAGACTCTTGCTATGTCAGGAACTATTCTAGCCTTTGTTCTACTGTGTTTTCTATGAATCTTCATTTTTTCATGCTATTTTCTGATACATTTCCTCATCATTTTCTTCACAAATACTCTAGTACTGCACTGTATTTGCTCTCCTGGTTCTCCTTAATTAGCTACAGCACAAAATTTAAAGATCACAAAATCCTTTCCTTCCATAGATCTGCTCCCCTTTCTCTTACTGCTGCGTGGATTATGAATTTAGTAAATCATGGAGTAGAAGTATCAGTCAACTGTTTTGTCTTTTATTATCACTTGCATTTGCAAACCTTATTTTGAGAATGTTTATAATTTTTTGGTAATTATTTGATATGCCTTTGCTACAGAGATATCTGTGGGATTTCTTAAGCTGTCCTTTTGCAGTTATTCTTAAACACATGTATACTGTTTGATATCAATTCTTCAAGACATCTGTTTCTAAATACCCAGCGTTATTATTTCTATTCTATTTCTACTCTTCCACAGCCTTCATTCAACCTTTCTCTGCATTTACCTCCCATTGTCTCATCTTCTACATTTCCTCATTTCCTAGTGTCGTCCACGTTCTTACTTTCTGTACATTAGATCTTTAGTCAGCCTCATGAGCAGCAAACAAAACATACCGGTTTTCATATATTGGTTCAAGTTGAGCTTATGTTCTAGGTCATATTGGGGTTTTCACCAGCTGTCAGAATTCATCAGAAGTGTGAAGAATATCTATAAGGTTACAACCTAGGAAATAATGTGAAGTGTAATACGGAGAATAACAAAAGTGAGATGAGAAAAACATGTTTGCAAATGAAACTTGAATCAAAATAACCTTTGATTCATTGACACTCTGCTCCGCAATTCTCTATGAGAATACTTAACGTCTGTATTTTTACCTATTTTATATAGTTGATAAACTTCAATCCGTTACAAGTATGCTGGTTTGACATCCAGAGAATGCTGGCAGGAGCTGAAAAATGTATTTGGGAAAATGGGTAGAATGCCATTAAAATATATTTAACATTTGCAATAACATCTGTCTTCTGCTTGTATTAGAGACTTTTGCAAATTAGTTTCCAGAAAATAATTGAAGGATATAACCTATGTTTAAGAAAAAACAGAAATATTTAAGACTGAGTGAAGAAGTTTACTCACATTAAAATTGCTTGGTGAAGTTCACAACAATTTAAATTCTTAGTATTTTTAGTATATTAATACTGAAAATGTACAAATATTTAGTATTCTCTCTCTGTTATTCAATTCATTGAAGTCAACTGAGTACAAGGTGTAGTAGCTTACTCAAATCCTGTTTTGCAGTTGTTGATATATTTCTGCAGTGAAAAATGGAGGTGGGGAGATAGTAATAACAATCTAGAGGAAAATGTTCCCTTGCTTAGACTACTGCATGAAAACTCTTCGGCTTAAGAATTTTAAAAGTGCAATTAAAGGGAAGAGTTTCTTTACATTTATCTTTTTAAATGACTTTTATTAAAATAACTGTAATAGAAAAAGGTTAAAGTAACTAGAGATTGAAGTAGCTTTTTCTTCATTCCATTTCCCTCACTTGCTGTAGCTCATGTGCTCTCTCACTCACCTCACTCACGCTTGCTCTTGCCTTCTCTCTCTCCCTCTCTCTCCCCCCCTCCATCCCTCCCTCCCTATCGCTCCTCACTTCTTTCATTCTGATGGAAAGCTATCACAATTATGACGGATGAACCACTATTAGCATAAGGTTCATCAGTTCAGGATAACGACTTTCTTGCATTAATTGTGCTATCATATTTTGATGAGGCCTCAAAGGCTTCTCATAGCATATTTTGCATTTCAAATACAATAATGTAAGAGTTGCTATAGAAACTCCTTTTCTTGTCTGTGAGTTCTGGTTTATAATGTAGATGTTACATTCATTTTCCTGCTTGAAAAAAAGTAAATATTTGGATGACCCTGACATATATAAACTGCAGATCAAATTGACTGAGTTCTCAGTGGGGGAAACCCTGAAGGGACAGGGTAGAAGTCTGAATTTTTAATTAAAAAATTCTTACTAAAGAGTTTTCATTAAGGACACTGTGGAAAATATTACTAGAGAACTGACAAGTTCTTCCTTGTAATATTAAATGGTTATACTGGTCTGTTTTAATGGTACTGACATTACAAGGCCATGCATTCAGAGTTTTCTAGAAATTATTGTGTTAACAAGACACTTGGGGTTTGAATAACTAGGGCATTTTCACGGTGATTTGAGTGGGAAGCATGATACATTTCTCTATTAATTCCACCTATATTGTTAGTATACAATTTTAATATATTGCTGTGAAACAGTTAATGTGTTGGCCTTCTAAAAAAAAAAAAAATCTGTACTTGCAGCTTTGGAATTACTTCTATTCTGCCACAATTCCCTAATATAAAAATCATCATATAGCACTTATAAGGTCTACTGCCTTCTTGGAACTGCCATATAGCAATTAAGGCTTTGGTAAATACAGATCTTCCTGTACACTCCATGCAGAACTGGGTATGATACTGATGTACAAAAGCATACCAGCAATTCTTATTTCATTGAATACCAAGCAAGTCATTCTCTTTTTGATTAAGTTGTTCTTTCACCCAAGGACCTGCCATCTGAATGGTAAACTGATGTGTAGCAGATGTGAGTTGAACATGCCAAACCGTGATTCTAGTTTTAAATACAAGTAAATGGAGGTGTAAAAATATTAGAAACTTACCTATACCTGCAATTGATCTGTGTGATAATATTTAACATTTCTCACTGATTGCCAAAGGATGCTTTCTCATTATGTAATTTTCTGCTTATTCTGCGTGCTAAAGACTGGCCTGGAATCTGGAAGAAAATACTCCTCTGTAATCTCATATGTGTATAGTATACATGCCAAACATTGACAGGTAGTGATTTTATGGCAATTTATCTGAGTTTATCTCCTGTATTTTTATAAAGAACCTTACCAGTTGAATGCATTGTGCAAATCTTTCAGTATTTTTTCCCCTTTCCTATCTATACCTGTTTCCTTTTTATATTTCCACCTGCAGCTGATTTCTTAAACTAAGGATTTCATTGGTTTTTATTTGTGTTGGCAACTACTGTCCAATGTTGCAGGTTTCTTTTTCATTTTAATTTAGAAGAGAATGAGGGAAATAAACAAACTTTACTAAGCTTAAAGCCTCTAGAGTCTCAACGAGGACCTGCATTCAGAGTACCTGAATGCCACTTCTGTAATCCAAACTGGGTAAGGAAATCTGGTGTCTCTGCAGAATCTTCTCAGGTGTTCAAGGATAGCAATAGGCATGCAAGTGGTGATCTGGTCAAAGAACCGAACTTTTAGGTTCAGTAGCAGTGTAGTTCTCCCTGGTAGCTGAATAAATTAGAGCATCAACAGGACATGCCGTTCCAACAGGCAAAGCAGAATGGCATGGATCACTGCTTTTGTGGTTTGAGTGTCAGGCAGCACACCTGCTTTGAGAAAATGACCTATTAATTAAATACAGAGAGAAAGCTCAACCAGCCTCAAGTGAAAGCAGTTTTATTGTAGTGGTTTGCTTCTGGTTTTACCTAAGAAATGGAGGTATTTTTATTTTCCACCTTTCTGAATTCAGTAGTAACAATTTCTTTTGTGGCACTTTTAAGAAAAATTCTTTTTTATTATTAAATATTCAAAACCTAGAATACTGAAATGGTAAACATTACCAGAAAAGACTGATTTTATCTTCTGGCACCTGTTTGCTCCAAACATGCATATTAATTACATCTTTATGATTCAGTAAATATTTCTAACTGCTTACGGGAGAAAATTGTCATTGGAGGTTCCACAGAAGTAAGAAGTCCTCTTAAGTGCTTCATTTTATCATTTTTTAAAATAAATTTCTGTGGTATTTTAAATACTTAGGGAAATAGTTGTCACATTGGCTTCAATGTTATTGGCTTGCTGAAATTGCTTAGAATTTTGAGTTGGATACGCTTCAACGTTTGTTTACTTTTATAATGCTTACTGGGAATTAAGATCTTCCTCCCTAAAGTCATACAGGATAAACAGTGTTTTCTGTCAGAAACAGAAATTCACAACTACCCTTTTGGCCTTCTTACTAATCATGTTTACTTAACTCTCAACACAGTCTAGAATGGACTTTAGTGACATTCGCAGACTTTGTTATCTAGTAAATGCCTGTCTGAGTGAAACTGCCAAGTCAGGCCCTGAAGTCAGATCTGTCTGCCCGCAGCTTCCATTAAAACACATAAACATGGTGCTGGTTATCAGCAAACACCATAGAAATGCACAGCATAAAATATTCCATAAAGCTTAAACATCCTTCCAGCTTCCATAGCCTTCCGGATCATGTAATAAGTCTCACCCTGGCTTTATCAAAGTCATAGAAGATTCTGATGATGTGCCACAGAAGATAACTGTATGTTCTGCATGCAAAACACCTGCCCCAAAACAAAATATTTCCGAGGGGAAAGGGGTTAGGGGGTCCTTAGAAATGTTCAGGATTATCAATGTCCAGCTTGACTGTTGCTGTAGTATAGGTAAATAGATCTTTCTTTTTCTTTTTTTTTTTCCTAGTGCATGTATTTGTGTAGAAGAGAGGCTAACTTAAAAACAACAGAGATGTTTAAGTCACTGAGATAGGACTCTGGAGTTCTAATGATGATGTATGTAATTTTTGCTCTGTTCAATTTACTTTTATAATGTGTATTCTTGTCCCTGGCTGTAGAAGTGCGAAAGAGACAAAAGAACTTAACTGTTTCTGTCACTAATCCACAAGATTCCATAACTGCCTGTAGTTGCAGTGATATGTTTGACTGGAGAAAGCTACAGGCATGACTTTTTGAATTTTATATTACCCAAACATGATTTATGACTTCAATACACTGTGAAGTGCTAAATACGATTCTCAAAATATTCCCAGGTTGAGGAAAATTGGAGTAAAAAGGCTCTGTTCTTGTTAAGTGTATAAACAGGTAAAACAGCTTATTAGAGATACTGCTGAATTATCATCAGTCAATTTATTTCACAGTATTTTCATGGCTAAGGTAAATATTTAAATTCTAACAATTCTGTTTCATTAAGGAAAACTGTAAAGCAATAGGTAGTCCAGACTTTACTTGCACTCAGAATACTGCAAGGCTTTCTGCCATGGCTTCTGTAAACAAGCTTGTTGCTTGTCCAAGTTTCCATGTTGTTTATTATCACATTTATTGTAGGCAGTGTCTGGCAGCAGATTCCATTTTTTGTCAGAATCCTCTTACAGTGAGGTTATAAACACCTCATTTAAGACTCTCTGCTGTAAGTTGTGGAGACAGCTGTTAAGGAATGTAAGACCATTATAAGAGAGTCGGGTTTTATCCTTGATACAGTCTAGCAAGTTATTATCATATATATGGTTCTACAGCAGGACAATTTCATGAGGAAAACTCAGCTGTGAATTTCAGGAAAGCATTTCAGTTTAACCTGAGTCAGGGATAGAAGTTAGCCAACACAGGGTAGTATTCTGTGCTTGTTGGTAAAGAGGTAATTTAAATATACCTGTCAATTCTCTGGTAGCCTTATAAAGGAGACCCTGAAGGAGGCTCGGAATTGTCATGTCATGTATTTATTATTCTATAGCCAGAATGAAAAGTGATTTAGTACTAGCAAGTTACTGACACAAAAATGTGAAAGAATGAAATTATCTTCATTTAGGATATCTAGCTGCTTCTCATAAATTTGTCAAACTGGAACTCAGGATGTTTGAAATTTTGGATTTAAGACATGCTTTTGAAAATGAGTATGGGAACTTGAAGAAAATATTGGCACATAGGTGTTTTGCTTGGTTACTGCCTGTGCAATCTGCAAGAAATGTTTTGGGACATAAAGTGTAGTTCAGCAAAAGTAGCCAAAGGACAAAGAAAAGGGTTGTGTTGTTTTTGTTTTGGTTTGGTTTTAAGTAAGCTAAATAAATGAATGGATGACCTTCCCAGGCTTTGATGTAGCCAGCTTTTTATATGAGGTTTGTTATGCCAGTTCTGAGCAGGAGAGAGCATGCACATCAAATCCTTTTCCAAACTAGCCTCTCTGATTTCTGCCAGCAAACCAGCCTACTAAAGCAAGGCAAAATTAACTGTTATATAAGGAAAAATGGCATTTTATAAGTTGAAAAAAAGAAAGATACTGTAGCTCACTAGAGTGATGCTTCTAACAATAGACATGGATTTAGGCCATTAAGTAAATGATGCCATTCTTTCCCAAATGAGATAAAGCCGATTCAGAACAAACTTTAGAGTCACTAGAACAAATGGTAATTTCACAAATCATCATTTAACTTTTCTGAAAAAAAAATTCTGAAAAAAAAGTCAATCATCAATTAATGACATCTTATAGCCGAAAACTCCCTAAACTTACATATTTACCTAGCTCACATTTTACCAGTTTCCTTATATTCTTTTACTACTACCATACAATTAATACTGGTGTAAGTAATGGCATAAGCAGTAAAACTTAGAAAAATTTTACCTCTCTGTAATAAATATTGGTATATTATGTCCTTTCTTTATGACAAACAAAATTCAGACCAAAAGGACAGCTGTGAAAGATAAAATCTGATCCTCCTAAAAAGGCCTGCACATACTAAGAACCCCTGCTGCATCCACATCTAAATCCCAGTTTATGGTCAAACAGTGAAAGAGCAAGCTCTAGACTGCCAGGCCTGGAGTGAAACATTTAGAATCAATGCTCTTGATAATGAAATTCTGCAAGGCTTTACAGACAGAGGTTAAAATATAATAACAGATGAGTACTAGTATGGTTTTAGTGTCTTGTGAAACCAAGGACTGGGGGTTTGGACAACATAAATGTAACTTATTAAGGGAAATATTAAGGATAGGAAATGGCTGTTTGTATTTAACTTGTGTACCACTTGTACACTTCATGTTTACTCACCCACAGAATGTTTCAGAAAAACATTGGCAAACTATAGCAACTTTTTGCCAAAGGGAAATGCAGTACAGCATTATTTAAGACAGAATAACATTTTTAAGAGTCCAGATTTCAGACAAAAACTTTATCAGCTTTGTATGTTGGCTGTTGGTTGTTGACCTTGCTGAAAATATGTAGGAAATTGAGTTCTCTGTACCCGTTTGCTCTTACTTGTATGGGAATCCGTACACTTCTAAACATTATAATGGGTTGTAATTACTGCTTTTACACCACCTAGTATCATCCATAAATCAGAATCTATTTTTAGATATGATCAAAAGATTTGTCATAAGCTGTCAGAAAACAGTTGGGTTACAGCCCAAGTATTTTACTACTTTTATTTGTGTTTAGAAGTAAGACTGTTCACTTAAACTTAAGTGAATGAGAGAGAAACATTCTCTTTAAAATGGGAAATAAATATCATAAACATAAAATATTGAATATTCTACCTCTGATATAAATGCAAAATCGATTCTGAGAAGACAAAAGTATTTTTGTAAGCTTTGTTTTAGTAATCAATGTCAAACTTTACAAATATCCAAAACATAAATTTTCAGATCCCCTTTTTCATTTGCAATGACTTGACTCTGATTTTCTCTGGCTTTACTGGAGTATCCTCCTAATGCCCTGTGTATGTAGCTTCTTGGAAACAGATTTTAAAACCCAGTAATATTGTAGCTTATTTTAGCCAGAAATTCAAATGGATTTTGTTCTTGTTTGATGCAACTAAGTCCTTTTCTTTTTTTGGTTGGAAAGGGATAGACTGTTATACGACTCTTTGAAATGAGCTACATATGTTAACATGAAAGTAAGGAAAAGGGGGTTTTCAGATCCTAATCATCTCATCTCTTCTGAATATTTGCATACTGTAGCAATAATATTTTCATGAAGTTTCCAAAAGATACTTCAGTATTATGCTGCTTGGAGAAGAGCCTGGCTACATTTCTTACCCGTCCTCAGAGTAACAATATTATACACATTTTCTAGAATATGGAAATAGGGTTATCAGATCCTTTCTTTTATGAAAAAATATTATCTAAAATATTCGTTGTTTAGGTCTGTGGTTATGACAGTGTGTAAGAGTGTATGCATATGTGTGTATGGATTCCTATGATAATCCTTTTAAAAGATTCCTTCGATTAGAAAGATTTTCCAGTACCCAAGAGGAAACCTCAATTTTACCAGTTTAGAACTGATGTATGATAGTCATTGTTCTAGGCATGTGATATGCTGAATGTGAGTTCAGTTTCAATGTTGTGGTATTTAGCTGGAAAATACTTTTTCTGTCATTTTGGCCTGTTAAGGGGTTTTGTTGTTGTTGCTCTTGTTTCTTCCTCCTTTGGCAGTCGTGCTAAATATACATCTGTGAAGCTAGTTCCAGGTTTACTGATGGAATAGATAGAGCATACTGCTACCTCAAGAGTATTAGGATGTTGTATACCTCTAATTTTTGACAGATTCAAAATTATTAACACTTGACCTTTCTCTATGGGCTTTGATTGCCAAGAGCCATGTTTACAACTACCTCCTCAACATCACTGTCTTCTAGGAGCAAATCTGGAGAACCCACTATCTCTCCACTGGGGCAGACACAGTGTCAATCTGACTATACAGTTGATGGATCAGGAGACTTACTAAGCTAAGGCCCAGCCAGGCTTATTCCATTAAACTATCCAAAGTGGCTGTATATTTTTTCTCCTTTGCTCTGGTGCAGGAAACCAGATTGAGAGACTGTTAGTTGCCATATTAACTGCATGGGTTAGTTCCATCCTGTATGTAGGAGGAAACTGGAGCATCACTCAGAAGTCTGACACTTCTTTTGACACTTCACATAAGGTTTCACAGCTCACTTCGTTTGCTCAATTAAGCTTTGTCATCTGTTTATCTTCAGTATGTCTTGAGTGTAAGTCTCACTAATGAGGCTGGTTTCACACGGTCGTTTAGAGGTCAGTCTTCGCACAGTCTTCATGCAATCTGTTAGAAGTCAGTTTGTAGTCGTCTAAGTTTGCTGAACTGCAGTCAACTTTTTTTTTTTTTTTAAAACATTATTTATGACAAAATAAGGCTGCCAAAGCAGCACAGAAAATGTAAAACCGTGATAGCGCACTTGCAGTTTCTGCTGTGAGTCTACATTATGTTGAGTTTTCTTTGTCTGTGCGTAGTTGCAAGGTCACTTTTACATGAGAATATTCTTAAAACAAAAGAACTATAGCTCTAGATGAAAATTACAGTTGATACACTCTGGTTTTACCAAACTGCCAAAAGATGCTTCAGGTTAAGTAAAGCTGTCCCTTTAAAACTGGTTCGTTCAGCTCAGTCAGTTTAAGACAGCTTGCCAAAGCAAGGCAGGTTACTCCAAATCACTGTAAACATGCTCTGGGAAAGAAAGAAGACAGTAGTTATTTCCTGCCCAATTAATTACACGCTTTCAGTTACTATTTTTAGTGGGCAGTTGTAATAACCCAATGACACACAAATACTCCATGGAAAGCTTAGAAATGTATTCTCTTTCAAAAATGTTTTTACTGTACACGGTACAGCTTTGTTCTTTCACAGAATTTCTAATGCTAAGAATAATTTCATGGCAAGAGATCCTTATCATAGCAAGTGCTTTTAAACTAGCTGAAGCAAACCCACTTTTCTTATATGGTTGGTAGCCTGAAAGGTTTCCAGCCTTCTGCAGCTTATATTGCTTTTTTTCCATAAGCTCTTTATGGATTCTCAGTAGTAGATAATATTAGTGACACACGCTCCAGGAGCCCTCTTCTGTTTCGGCCTACTTTTAACAGGCCAGTACTGAAAGATGTGAAAAGATTAGTTTCGGCTCTGGTCTCATGTGTGCACTTTGAACAAGCACAAGTCACACTGCTCTGGTGTCCCCTCAGCCAGCCTCACCCCGTGACACTGCTTCCCTTGGAGCAGACAAGGTATCAGCCCAGGTTGCCATGCAAGGTGAAAAGTAGTAAGAGCAGCAGCTGCCTGCACAAATGCTTCTGCTAGCAAGAGGGTGGGGGCAGCGAGCAGTAGGTTCTTAAAGGCAATAATGCCAACTTAAAACATCTGTATGTGAATCTATGACTTCAGAACTCTAGCTGTTCCAGTGACAGTGGCCTCCTGCTGAATAACTCTACTGGGAGAAATGTTTTTGTTGCTTTTATTTTTTTTTTTTCATGGCAGTGCAGCATAAATGAGTTCTGATTTAGCCAAGAGGACTTTTGACCTGGGATCTTTATTCATGAGTTCATTTGCTCCTTCTGGTACTGCTTTTTATTTCTTATCGTGGATTTACAGTCTCTTGAGGTCTGGTAACTGAAAAGACAAAGCTGCTGTAAGGAGTATCCTAGAAAATCAGATTCTGAAGAAACACCTGCAATTGATTTATACTTTGTTAGTGAGTTTCACCCTGTACTTCAGAAAAACATGAGGGAATGTTCACTCACTTGGAAAAAAGGAGAGTTGTAGAAACTTCCATAGGGACTGAGCATAATAACTGTTCTTTTCTACTTACTTTGTTGTCCTCGGTTGTTCCCTTTCCTGCCCATCCCCTGTCCTGTCCCACTCCCCTCAGTTCTTGTCTCTTAAACATAGTGGCCTCTCCCAAAATTCCTTCCATTTTTCCACTGTTTACTCAAAGCCAGACAAATCCCCTAACTATGAAAATTAGCAAATACAGGTCTCCTTCAGGGTGAGTTTATCTTTCCTTCTGTTGATAGTGCTGTTGGGAATCTTGCATTCTGTACTTTTAGTACCAGTTATTGATTTCAAAATTTCTCTAACGCTACTGTGAATTTTGCTTTATAGCTCAACTAGTAACTGCCTTGGGAGAGAAAAAAATAAATTCTGTGTCTCAGACATAACAATTAAATAATTATCATTTAAGAGAAATATTATTTCTGTCACTTAAGAGTGTAATTGGACAAAAAATGGTATTAGCAAAAGAAAGGTGGAGAACTGTGGCCATGGTGCCTAGAGGGATGAAGAAGTGACTGAATAGAAGGAGAAAAGACAAATTCTTAAAATTACTGATGGAAAATATTTCTGTTCCCTTTAATTTCCCATTCTCTGTCCCCAGCCGCATATGCATCACCATCAGGTTGTGCTAAGACCAATAGTGTGCCTGAGACACAGAAACCTCTTTGCAATGTAATGAAAATGTTATCATTTATGAACGTGATACATGATAATAATTCATATAGAATTATGATTATTTCAGAGCCATAGAGGCACTTCTCAAAATTTGTCAGTGTTTTCAATTAAGACAAATCAATCCTATATAAGACATCAGACCGTAAGGCAAAAATTACATCTAACAGTACGAAGTGAGGTAAATTAGTTGAAGACATAAAAAAATGTGTCACGTTACTTTCTCCACAAGTTGGTAGTTTGTGTTTCATAGATAACATTTTCTCCTGATGTACAGTTCTTTCTCTACAATTTATATTTGCAGTTGAGTGCTTTTTCTCAGAATTAGAGAAAGTAAGCTAGATAAGATTGGATTTTTTTTGTTGTTAACTGTCAAAATTCCATCACCAATGGATTTTTTGGTTCTAATGTCAGACTGCAGTATGCAATATGCTGGGCTTTTGAGGACAGTGTCACAAATGGATCTGTGTCTGTTTTTTCTGATCATATGGAAACAGTACTAAATGTTTTGAAATTTTATATCTACAATTGCATGTAATGTTTATATTAGCAATTAGTCTAACTATCCATTAAAATGGTTGTAGGGTATCTGTGTTTGGATATTTGTGGGTGGCTGTGGCACAGACCCGTGTGCACTGATAGGAACTGTGTACTGCAGCTGGCTTGTCGCCATTTTAAAGATATGACCCTAAAACTGTTTGTTTACAGAAAGCAAAAATGTACAACTCCAAATACGCTTTCAGAAGGGCTTTCTCTTCCCAAAGTGGCAGTGTAAAAAAGGATTATCCTGGGCAGATGAAAAACACTGTGTGCTTCAGACAGAACAATCGAGCATTTCAGAAGGAATTATACTAACTTGCTGAACCAGACTCTTCTCCCTGTGGGCATGTGTCTGTTTGCATATATTTATCAGTCTGCTTGGAAACAGAATGAGGAACATTCGTGCATTGCCTTTTAGAGAAGAATCTGAATGGACCTTTTTCTTTTTGTTGTATTACGAAAAAAAAGCATCTTAGGGAAGATTGTAGTCACTTACTGTAAACTGGAAAGAGGCTCCAAAGGCTCTTCTTCCCATTCATTTTGACACAGCGTGAGTTGTTAGTTCATCTTTCCTTCAGATAATTCCAAGCTCTGGTTTAACAGCGAAGCATACTATAATTCCCTGTCTCCTGGTTTAACCTCCCTAAGGGATGTAATTCAGGAAGCTCATACTTTCTTGTAATTTCTTGATTGTCAGGGCATTTCACTTCTTTATTTTTACTTATGACCACCCATGAAGCGCTTTAAATTTGATCTGACTACTAGGACTTTAACAAATTCAAATGCTTCCAGAATTAAAACAGTTTTCAAAATAATGGATAACTTACTGCCTTTAATATTTTCGTAGCCAAGTTCTCATAAAAAAGAAAACTTACCAGTTTGTTAAAGTTCTGAGCTTGTGGCCTCAAAATCCAGTTATGTCTGATATCACTGGTGGTACTTTGCAGAGTAGATGTCTAGCTGGCAAGCACTGCACAGAACAATTACAGCTATTGACATACTGGAATTATTTTCATTTGTGACAAGTGCTTTGTCCAGCAAAAACTGTTCCAGCATTTGGCAAATGCTTGCCAGTCACTGTGAAAAAGGTTGCTTGCAAAGAACTATGGGATATTCACACCGCCTAATGCACACAAAGAAAGCTGTATTAGGAGGCAGGTCGCACATCATCTCCTGTATGGTTAGTAAGGGAGTTGTTTCAGATCTGCAGAATCCAAGAGCACTTGAACATCCAGGTGCCTGATCAAACCATGCTATGATTTTATCTCGTGAAAAGACTCAGCATGCACCATCCCCTCTTCTCAAATTTTATTTCCATGTCAAGGAATTCTGAATCTCTTGTTTTTCTTTTTCTTTTGGTATCCTTGCATATCAATACTACTGGTCATTTGCTAATTTCTAAACTAGGTTGCTTATAGCTCCCATTCTTAGAACTCTCAACTGAAAACCAAGCTACCAATACAGATAACTTCAGTATAGCTTATTTCTCTTCTTCAAATAGCAATCATGCCAAAAGCCAAATATATTGCTGAAAATAATGAATGTTACCTGCATTTTCCAGAAAGAGGAAAATGTTATACTGTATGTTCTTTCAAGAGTGTATTCAGGATCTAGGAATATACACTCTCCATTTAATGCTCCCTTTCTTTTTGTGAAAAACATATTAAGCAACTAGAATGTCAGTTCCACTGGTTTTTCTGATTTATGCTTACTTTCTAATTAATTTGACATAACCTACACATTCAAAATTAAGACTACACCCAGCTTGATTTATTGTGAATATCTGCTTATATCTTCAAGCAAAAAGCTTTAAAGCAAGGCTGCTTGCTTTCCATGGCTATTAAAAAACATTGGCAGGAGCTTGAAAGTCATGGGAAGAATCTGACCAATCTGTACCAAGCTCCTTTCAGTGAAAGCAGTCATTCACTTTCGCACACTATCTAGTAGAATATAAAAGCTGGTAGAGATTTTTAATAAGAAACAATGCCAAACTACTAATTGGTGGAATCAGTTAAGTAGGGAATAACACATCTTGTAAAACCTCCACATTTTGATTTATTAACACTTTAGAAACTACTCTGCAAATTTACATTACACAGAAGTTGTAGATTTTTATTACAAATGGCAGTTTTAACCATAACATGCCACAGTGATTTTTCTCTCTATGCTTTTGCTGTTCATTTTCCAGGCCAGAGCAGTCTCACTACCATAACCTGTGTGTAGTGTTTTATTTATTTTCATGCACTTCTCTTTTACTTTTCCACCAGACTTGTCCTCTATATTAGGGATTAAGGAATGGTTCAGACTGAAAGTTATAAATCTGAGCTCCAGGGGAGTTCAGAGATGGGCTTTTGTTTCAGGCCCATCTTCAGCCACATATAATAATGATTAACATCTCCTTCAGTTCTTTTTCATTCTGTTTAAAAAAAATAAAAATGAAAATATGTAGATCAACCATGAGGTGGGAGGAGAGCTTCAGCTTTCATCAGACCGACAACTAAAAGTTAAGAGCTGAAAGCTCCTGAAAGAAGAATCTAAACAAGACAGATGTTTGACAGTGTCCTGCAGAATATCAAGAATGAAATCACATCAATCTGTGTTCTGGACCGAGTATGAAGGAACGTCCCTGAAATTTATTTGTGGTCAGAATTACTCTCATGCACTGGCCCAGCATCATAGTTTAGTCTTAGTATATCCTGAAGTGTTTTTTGCCAAGTAGTTGGAAAGGCTTAGGGAAGGTCTTGAAAGCCTTTCAAGATAGCTTCCCTACCCCACCCTCCCCTGCAGTGAGACATAACCTGTCTCATGGAAACTTAGCCAGACAGATTGCCTCACACATCTCTTGGTCCAGTGACTTGAAGCTGAGATAACTGTGGTTTAGGTTTAAGGCAGTTGCACACAAATGAACTTAGTTGCATGACTGAGTGATATTATGTTGAGATGAGCACTTTCAAACACAATTGTATGTTTTAATTCATTAGTGTATTCAGTAAGGAGGGATCATAGACACAAGAGACTCAACAGTGACTCTTTCCAGATGGAGCCTCCTGTTACCTTATGCAGATGATGTTCCCAGATCTTGCAATGGGACTGGCAGAAGGACAGAACTGGTGGTGCTGTGTGGGTAGAACTGGTAAGCACGTATGTCGGGAGGTTTCTCTCTGCCAGTATAGTTAGCAATGCACTCCCAAAGTGAAGGTCATTGCCAGTGAGGAAATTTTGTCCCTCCAGCAACACAAATGCAGAAACCAGGCTGTTTTGCCAAGTAGGAATCTGCTTCTACTCCTTGGGATGCTAGTTGGAGGGTTAAAGAGGGAATGGGACCTTTGTGCTGCCCACATTTCTAAAACCCCCCTGATGTCTTGTAGGAACAACAACAAAAAAGTAGTATTTGATAATATCATAGCCCTTTTTTTTGTTGTTCTTTGTATAGTTTTGAAAGATACTGCTTATTGTTGTTGAAGAATGGCAGTCATCCATATTATTTCATGTGAGAAACAGAAAACAGTATTGCTTAAATTCATATCTGACTTCAAATGCTATTGATATCTCTCCCAAGCATTATATACGTCCTGCTGTAATCCTGATGGGCTCTGTTGTTTTCACAAGTTCTTCTGAATTTTCACCAATATCAACATTCATATAAACATCTGAAAAAGATTACCTACCTTTCTGAATTTGATTTGTGAATTCAATATGTGATTAGTAATATTTATTAAGTAAGCCATTCTACACCATTTCAGGTGGGACTGCAAGATCTGAAGGAGCATGTGTGCCCTTGCTGTCAGAAGTGCTTTTTTAAATTTTGTGAAGTAGGAACAGAGGGAACTTATATGAATACAGAGAAAAAAAAGGCTAAGAGAAGCACAGTCTGATTCAGAAATGAGCTGGCTTTCTTAAATAGGTGGAGTTCTGTCTTTTCAATGAAATACCTGTAACCTGCTACTCAACTTGCTATCCATTGAGTTTGAGAGTTCCTTCTAAAAAGCATTGTAGATACTCTTGTTATACATTGTTTGCTTGAACTAACAGTGAAACTTTGCCCTTAGTGTGGAAGATGGCTTCAGTACACCTTTAATAAAAATTCTTTAAATGTTACTCTTGGCGAAGGGCATTCTAGAAAAGGAATTGTTAAAATATAAACTTGTGTGAGATCTTACTGACTGTCCTGTGCAGTGGTACAGAAGGAAAGTTTCTTGTAAGAATGGCTCACTAGCGATACTTCATGGTTACACTTACTGTGTTGATTCTGATGTGACTCCCTACAGAATAAAAATCTTGACGTTGATGAATGTCTTGAAAGGTTTCCAGGAATTTTTTAAAACTTTGCACAGTACAAGAAATTAGAAGAAAAACACTGGGGAAAGAAACAGCTTAGAATTTCCCAGTTTATTTTGGGTAGTTGTTTTCTGCCCAATTTATGGATGTCATGCACATTACATGATTATGTGAAGGGTTTATTGATCTTCATTAGCAAGTCTGGTCTTATTTGAAAGATATCATTATTAAACTGATCACAAATACTATGTCAGACTTTCAGAGGAGCAGTCTGTTTTCTGTAGTATGGCTATGACTAACTTCGCTCCTTATAGTTGTTTGTTTTATAAATGACTTTCATACTTGGAGAATATTTTTCAAAGTTACAGCATCAGTATAGATTCACAGAATTCTATCTTTGCATTTCCAGCAACTCTATAATAAATTCCATCTGTTTTATCTATATTTGTATTGATTTTTCAGTGATGCTAGCTTATGTCTGTCCTCTGCCTTACTGACCCTGAAGTTAACCAAAGTGGTGGGCATACAGCCAATTTCAGATGGCATTTGGTTAGTTTACTCCCTTTTAAAGTAGTTTAGGAAATGTAACTCAAATATTTCTGTTATTTGACAGGGCTGTTTAACTTTTCTAATTTCACCCCCTTAACTCTGAGTTTCCTCCTCATTATTTTCCAGTTCTAGAGAAGCAGATTAGAAATGTACCTCACCTTTAGCTATTTTTATTGTACTATTCTTCTACATTTCTTGTCTGCTTGTCCAACTATGGATTTGTATTTTTTTCCCTAATCCTGGGTTTAGATATATTTTTGCTTTGTGCTACTGTGCATTTGTCTTTTAAGACATAGTTATATAACCCTGGCACGTAGCCTAAACTCATAATTACTTTAAAGGGAATTAGGGTGTGCAAGGAATGCAAGATCAGGCATTTGGAAAATGGTCCAGTGGAGTAGCTTCCTTTTTTTTTTTCCTCCTCCCCCTGTACAGTAAGTATTTACATTAAACAATTTCCATGACTCTTGGAAAGTTGTTTCACTACTTCTCAGCTAATATGTGTTCCATTAGCATTTTTTGGCCTGAAGCCAATTGATTCCTTCAGGCTTTGCTGAAGTGTGGGTTGCTTTTTAAAATTTTGTTTGGTTGTTGATTTTGTTTTGTTTTCTTTTTACCAATTCTCTGTCTGAAATTATTCAAATTTGATTTAGTGGCTACTGTGATGCTGGCTTTTGGTGGCTTCTAGTCTGATAAACCAGTGACTAGAATTGCAGCTTCTTGCTTCAGAAGTCCAAACCTTTATTTATATGGTGTTTTATTGCAGAATGTATGAGATGCTCTCCAGGCAATATTTTATTAAAGTAGGATGAGAAAGTACATTTAGTGACCAGACTTATCAGGCTTATTTTTTTATTTATCTTTTTGAGAATCACATCACAGACCGTGTATCAAGCCATGCTATCAATAGTACCATTCTTCTGGCAATATTATTTACAGTATGTTTTTCTCATAGCTTACTTGGAAATCGAAACCACTGTATTACCTTTTACGTATACATGGGACTGTTTCCTCACTTCACTGTGTGTTTGTGTTCTTTGGAATGTGTATTTAAGTAAAGGAAGCTATACAGTATTTCTTAGAAGAACAAGCCAGGAAATAGTGATGGAAATAAATCAGTCACACACGCACAGCTTTTTGAAGGTCCTAATAAAATGTAAGCTAGTGTAATTGCCTAGCTGACTGTATCCAAAGAAGAATTGCATATTTTTCCCAAGGGTGGGCTGAGGGGTATAAAAGATCCTTAAAGCATAATATAGAAGAGTCAAGGAAAAGAAAGTAACTTATGATAGCAATGAGACATTGACTTCCTTGTATACCAGTGGAAAAGGCCAGACAGTGATACAGAGAGGCTGTGTGCAGCAAATAGGTCAGAGGTTGGTAACCATACTAGCTTTTTCTCTTTTATTCATTGAAAAAGTAAGACTTATTTTGGTGCAGTTTGTTTTCTATTTCTGGAGTTGTTTAAACATGTTTCTTCTTAAGTACAACACTCTTTAAGTACTGTGACAAACCATACTTTGTTTTGAAGAAGCAAATGTATATTGTGACAAACTTTTGAATTAGTCACAGGTGACACCTGTTGTAGTAATCTGAGTAGCAGAGTGAAAATGATCAAACTGGGGGATTTCCTTCTCCAGTTATACTACTCCTCTGCGTTAAATGCCCAAGGAGTTCCTCTCATAGCGATGTGCATTATGGGATCCTGAGAAAAGACTTTGGTACAGATAGTCAAGGGGCCATGGCTGAGATGTCTCTTGGTAGAAATTTGTTCATGTTTGTGCATGGCTTGCCCTAAATTGATTCCAGTTGTTCCATTTTTAGAGATGCTGAACTGCTGCTTAAAACTGGTTCTGCAAAAATTACTGGGGGGGACTCAGCCTCATGTGTCATTAAACTTTTAGCTGTGTTACATCAAGATTGCTGTTGTT
>JAVSBS010003976.1:0-10212 GCA_033124195.1 Coracias cyanogaster | reverse complement strand
CAGCAGCATTCCCCACTAATTCCCCTCTAATAAAGATTAGTACTTAGTGAAGATATAGAAAATGTTTCTTGCATTATAAATAAAATATTAAATTAAATCTAACAAAAAAAAAAGTATATTATGATTATATTACTTTGTATAGAATAGCTTAATTCTACAACATTTTTCCAGTCAAAAGTAAATTTCCCACATTCTTTGCATGACTGGCACCATTTTTATGTTTAGTACTTTCTCAGGTAACCTTTTCCTTCTGATTTTGGAATTTTTTACATTCACCTTCTTCTCACACATAGATTAGTTTCTTAATGTGCATTGTTGCTGCTTGAAATCTAGAAGCCTCATGGGACAAATCTGAATATTGATTCTTTCCCTTTAGAGTGCCCTGAACAATTCCCGGGATTGAAATATGAGAGTTTTCATATTCTTCCTCACAGCAGCAGTTTCATGTGGCTCCTGGCTAGGCAAGGGCTGCTGAAGTAAAACCTGCTGCCACCATAATTTTTCTTAAGTCTTCCAGCATGCCTGTCTTTTTCAGGAGTATCAGAAAGTTGGCATAGTGACCACACATTAGCTGGGAGCTCTTCCCCTGTGAGGCTAGAAGAGTACTAGAGGCTTGTCATGAAGAGATTGAGCCATCCTTCAAAGTATTTGCTGAGCTACCTATAAATAAATATGGCTAAACCTTTTTCCATGACCATTCTCTTTTTCCCCCTAGTGTTACTTAGGTAAATTAATTCTGCAGAGGGTGGGGATTTTACAACCATTGGATGTCTGAGAAAGGGATTTTGGTTATTTTCTTTTTAAAGTATAAAACATTTGTAAAATATTTCTACAATAAAAAATAAAATATTTAAATAATTTATAGGAACTGCAGTAAATCTCGTGTGAGAGAGAGAGAGGTCATACAAACAAAAATTTCATTATAGTAATATACAACTATTAACTGGAATGCCTTTTTATTTTATAAGTCCGCAAATTTTTAGTGAGAAACACTTGCAGTTAAATTTGTTGCTTTGAACTGGTCATCATAACAGGAGCTTGGTTTATAAAAGTCTATGAAAGAAAGATTGGTTCAATTTAGAGACAGTGGTATTTTCCTGCACCCAGACACTCTTAGGTAGGGGTCATGACAATATACCTATCACATTATAAAGTATGTTCTGTAAGTGCTGATTTCAGTGTATTGAACAACATATTTTTTCAAAGTCTTCTAGCATAAATATCCTGTAGAAAAATTCTTTAAATTTAAATTTAAATCTCCCACAGCAAAATTCTAAATACTAAACAATTTCAAATACCATCATGGTACATATTAGAGAGAGTTAGATACCCCTTCCTTTCCTCCTAAGAAGCTGAAGGAAGGATGGGTTTTACAGAATGGCAGTGTAAAGCTGTAAAAGAAACACAGTAGTTCTTTCAGAACAGACTCTGCATAAACTGAACAGACCCTGCAGCAAAATAGTGTTCCATTATGCAAGATACCTATAGGGACTTCTCATTATGCAAAACCCAGAAAAAGATTTTACTTTGTATTTGACAAATAAGCAATCCAAGAATCTGTTTGGCAATGAGTATATTGGGGAACTGTCTTATTCTCTCTCTCTCTGTCTCTCCTCCCCCCATCTTTACTGAATTCCTAGTGTAAACCAGCATATGTTACTGTATATTAATCATAAGGGCTGTTTTAACAAAAGGTATTATGTAACTCCAGATATGTACCATACATTTTATATAGTATTTTAGCAAAAGGCTTGCTGCAAGTATACTATGTTTATAGTTTAATCAAAGCAGTAGAATTTTGAGGGATAGTATAAAATTATCAGTCATTCTTTATTGGCACCTACTTATTGCTGGGGAAAAAGGAGACCGAACTTACTCTGAGAAGTCCAGTTTTGGTTAGTAAGTATCAGTTTATTGATAGGAACTGTATGTCTGCAGTGCAGTCCTTTTCCAGCAGGAACACATTGTTCTTGTGCTATAGAAACATCGTAATTTGCTATGGGTCTGGGGCTTATTTGTTTGGTTGGTTGGTTTAGTGGTTGGTTGTTGGGTTTTGGTTTTGGTTTTTTTTTTCCTGCTGAATTGCTTTTAAAATAACTCCTCTGGATAAGTCCAGATGTGGGCTAGAAGATAAACTGGCTTCAAGAAATTTAGAAGACTCTCCAGTTATCCTTCCTAATCAGAGTAGACAACATCTATACTGTTGATATCGGTAGAATTAGTGACTATGCAAATGATCAGTCACCAACAGAGCTGGTGATACCATTAAACTTTCTGCCTAAGAACCACTGTCTGATGTCATTGCACTTGGTCTCACAACGGATGCTTGTAGAAGTTCATGAAGCTTTTGGCACCCCACAGGTTGCTGCCTAGGCCCTGGCCTGCAATACTGCTCCCTTGGCATATCCTCTCAAACAAACTTTTACCTTTAAAAGTTTTGGTTGAGATAAAGCATCCCTGACCATGAAGCACTCCTCAATCAAAACCTCCCATAACAATTTTTGCCATGCTTCTGGAATACAAATGTTGTGTGTTGTTTAGCTTTGTCAAAGAACACTCCTGGCCTGCCTAAACCTGGAAAAGTATCAAAGGTGGTTAGTACCTATGTGTCATCAGTTAGCAGATGTTATTTGTCCACTTCATCTGCATTCTTTTAGTCCACTCTTATTTTAAAGTGAAGTTACAAATTCATGTAGTACCTTAAAAACTAATACCACCATGTGAAAACAAAATGTTATTTTCATATAAAACAAAAAAAAAATCAAAATTGTGATTTTTACAGAGCATGATGTCTTTAAACCATGTAAACTACATAGTTAGAAAGTTTTTTAACCTAATGAAAACCTATACAGATAAATAGAATTTCAACACTTTTAAGAAAGTCTTTGTATCTACATCTCCATTGGCTTTTCAGAATGTTTTTTCACCAGTCACTCCATGACACCTGTTCTGCTTTGGTTTTAAAGAGACTTCCAGTTTTGATTTTATTTCATTTTCACTTTTAATGTTAAAAAATCTTCATTTAGAGAAGAAAAGGAGCTGGAGAATACTCCAGAATCATCTGGATATCTGTGGATTTTTGTCCTACAACAAAACTGTGGACATTTTATTGCATGTTTTAACTCAAAGTGAAAACCACTATATTTTTAATAGAATTGCATAGGGACAGGGATAAAGTTTTGACCAAAATTCAAGATGAAACAGGAGAAGTTTTGTTTTAATACATGGTACAATCTTTTTACCAGTTCTTGTCTAGGTAATGAAGAAAATGAAAAACAGAAGCAACAACAACAAAAAACCCACCAACCAACCAACCCAGCATTCACTGGAAATTAGATAGCAAAAATGTAGTTATAGCTGTGAAGTAATTTAGAGTAAGAGGTCATGTACATCTTAGGGAGGCATCAAAACATGCAGTCTTATATTACACTTCACAGATTTTACAAAACTCTTCCCATAATCCTGGTTGAATGGAATGTAATGTTTTAATATTCAGGTTTACTGCATTATACACAAATTTGTCTTTCTTTCTGAAAGTGAAGTTTTATGATATCATATTCTTTTGCAGTTTATTTTTATTATTATGCCGAATAGCTGATGTATGCAAAACTCAGTGCTTCCAAAAAATACTGGTAAGAAGCCCAGAAATAATTGTATAGTGCAAACTCTTTCAAAGGATTTCTGTGGAAGTTGAGCATGTAAGACTGGATGAAAATTGAAGTTAAAACTAATTTGGACAAACCTGTTCATCCATTTCTCCCCATACATTTCGCGAAAAGATTACATGAAAAGACGTTTTGAAGTACAATAAGTTAGTTTTATAGTCTCCTATGATTCCTTTCAATCTCTGCTCTCTCACCCTCATGTAGAAGTTGCCCTGTCATCACCCTGAGCAAACGTTGGGAATGTAGGCGAAATAAACTCCTTGCTTTCAGTTCTCATGCCTTATATCTGTGATTCAGAGTAGAATTTCTAGGAAAGTCTTGGTAAGCCAGTAGCAACCTGGAGGTTTAGCAAAGGCCATCCTGTTTGCATGATCCATGGATTTCTGACCTACTGAAAAAAATCTGGCTGGAAATTCTGATATCATACTGAGCATGTGCAAAGTTGTCTTTTTGGTAGGAAGGGGTTTTGTTTATTTACTTTTAAGTAAAAGAGCTCATGATCTAGCCAAATATAGGCATAGTTCAGTGTAGAGGAAAAAAAATACTTATTTCTGGCATTAGTCAGCTCCTCTGCCAAATAAATTGATTTCCAACACAAGCATCCACATACTGGAATGTCTTTAAGATTTAGAAAGCACATTTCCCCTTTTACTAATTTCAACTTCAGAACTTTAATTTCAAAGTTACCTAAAAATTATTTGTATAAAACTTAAAAAAAAAATCTGATCAGATATTTGCCATGGAGTATTTCAGCAAAAATGGAAATTTTGCAAAGCTGTAAGTAGCTGATTGCATGTTCTTCTAGCAACGTGCTGTGGACATCTTTAATAAAAGATGATGCTATGCTTTGAAGGGCATATTACCACTTACCAACAAACTGAACACTTTCCCCTGTAACCATGGAAAATGTGCTGGTGGGTTTCACACCAACACCTTTGGAATAGGTGAGGGTTGTGCTGGTTTAGTGTCTCTTTGGTTGCCGTACAGAGAAAGGACTTGCTGATCCAGGAAGTTTTGGTCTGTAAACAAAGTACCATACAATGGTGAAAGACCTCTCTTAAAACAGCACTTTGATACAGTGTACAGTGTTGGAGTGGTTCATGATCCACTAATAAGGAGAAGCAACAGTCAACAGCCTTTCTGTGTATTTTAGTACAATTGCATTCCTTTTCCTAAGCCAAAACATAGCCATCACCATTACATAAATGTAAATCTTTCTTGAGAAGTCTGGTTCTCTTCCTTCATTTCCTGTAGCATGTTAGCTGCAGCTTATTTCAGACTGTTTTCTCCTGAGCTCCCAGAAAATGTAAACAGAGCATGAAAATCTTGCCCACAAATCTTCACACTGGCTTTCTGAACTCCTACTAGTAGTACATTGCTCATAAGATCAGTTATTGCAAATTTCAATTGAAGTTGGTTTTGGGATTGCTTTTTGTGTGTTTTTGTTTTTTAATTTAAATATGCTGTAATGTCTAGGGAGAAGAAACCTGGTTTCTAAAGGATAAAATTAAGCATGCATTGTACTTTGACAGTCCCAGAATTTGCAACAAACTTCTCTTTGTTATACATTAGAGTGGTGTTGGGTTGCTCAAAAGTTCTATTCTTCTCCTGAGCACTCAATAAACATGACTCCTACAAAGGAAGATCTCACCAGTACAGTGGACCAAGAGAGCTAATAGAAATATGGTTTTGTATTGCTGAATTAATTGTATTACAATGCTGCTTTATCCTGTTTAGCACTGTCTGATCTGTGGATCTTCTATTTTGCCCAACAAACTGAGAGGCGTTAAACTATGGAATATTGCTGCCAAGTTTTCTGTTACAGTCAGCTTCGGTTTGTCATTTCTTTGTTTCATTCTGCCCCCCTCACTGTAGTCGGCACTGATTTACTTTTTACCACTTTCAGGTATCACTAGTTATCATTTAACAAAGTCATGTAGCATATATTTCTCTCTAAAACCAGGCTGGAAAGTGGTCATCTACTTGCAGCTGACAGTGATTTCTGCTACATTCTGTATATTTCCCCCATTCTGATGATAACAGGTTGGCAAATGTGTTCCAGATCCAAAACCAATACGATGGGGCATGTCAACTATACATATGGAGAAAAGCACTTCCTATTCCTATGAATTTGTGCCCAACTCTCTCATATATGAGCACTGTCCATGCCTGCTGCTGTAAATATAAGTCAAATGTATGACTTTTTACCACTCATAACTGCATTATATTTTAGGGTAGCTTTCATCCAGCTTTCCCCTAGGATATGTTTTAGTACTTCTTCACTGAAAGTTCTGGCAATACTATTTTGATACGAAAGCACATGGTTTTCATTCAGAGAGAGATATATATATAGTTAATGTTGCTCACCTGGGTCTGTAATTGGAAAAGCATTCGTTAAGATTAAATGATAATTCAATGCAAACAATATATTTCTCATTAAATATTTTTGACCAAAGTCTTGATATTAAGCAAACTTTTTTTTTGCTTCAGTAAAAGATGGCATTTCTTTCAGAGTCTTTTATTTAGTTGACAAAAATCTGTGATACTTGGGAAAAAAATATATTTTTAGATAGCATCACAAAAAGCCTATCTGCACAGTTTTGTTTAAATATTTAATGCTACACTCTAAGTTCAGGCACGTAGCGCGTAATGTAGAATTCTTTTTCCTATCAGCTGTCTATTTTTCTTATCATGGTGAAAATGCTGAGATAGAAATGTCTTGTCTCTATCTTTCTTGTGATTCCATGCAAACATCTTGTAATGGTCAGCTAAAGTGTGCAGATTAATTTTAAACTAGGAAATAACCATTCTTTGCCTGTGTCTGTGTGGCTGCCTGTGGGTACCTACATGCTTGGATGTGAGCATTCCCTATCTTTCCATGAAAGTTCTAGGAGATATTTGCAGCAACAAGTACCATCTTGCTTTCAATGTGAACATGTGTTTCTTTCAAGAGAAAAAGAAAAATGCTTTAAGCCTACAGATTATATATTGGCCAAAACAATTTGGGATGGTACTTTGAAATAATATCTTTAGCTAATAAACTGAAGGCAACAAATACAGCATTGATCTTTAAAAAGAGTTTTCAGGGAGTTTCAGGGGACTCTTGACTGATCAGCACAGTATCTGAAAAATTATTAGATAATATAGAAATAATAGTACGATCTAGAATAAACAAATTGGAATAATAAGATCAGGAACATTTGGGGGAAAGCGCGGATTTTGTAAATAGAAGTAGCACCTTGCAAACCTACTCTTAACTATTTGAAAGAATCAACGAGAACCATGTGGATGAATGAAGTCTAGTTGATACAGTCCACAGGATTTCCAAAGGTTTTCAAAACAGTCCATTTTGAAAGGCTTCTGGAGAAACTAAGTAGCCAAGGGACAAAAGCTTGACTTTTGTTTGGGCAAGAAGATATATTTTGTAAGTGTTTAAAAGCAAGTGACCAAAAAGTAAACTTAATTCTCAAAAGAGCAAGAGAGAACCAGTTGAACTCTACATGGAACTGTGCTGAGTCTGGCACTGTTCATCCTATGTGCCTCTTTCCAGAACACTGATGTTAATAAATAAGTAAATAAAATTATTTTTTAAAAAAATCCCTTAGTCCAAAAGAAACAAAAAAAATAGTGTTCAAGTTTTGGGTGTTAAGGTACAACAGATCTGTAAAGAATTATTTTTATCAATTAAGTCACTGTATATTCTCATAGTTTGGCAGGAGATTTGTTGAAGTTCTGTATTAAAATAGATTATTATCAGTATGAGTATATATACATCCAGAATATGTTAAGTCTAAAAAATATGATTATGTTATTGAATATGCTTTACAATATTGTAAAGATGTTTTAGCACTTATGTTACAGTGCCAGTATTCTTAATTTTTATTACAAGGTTTAACACAGTAGAGAAATTCAGTTTTATTTTACTGATAAAATGCTGAAGTTTTAAAATGGTTTTCATAATTCCTTTAATAATAGTAAATTGCCAAAAACTGCCAAAACATTGATGTGGGGCTGGACACCACGAGTACTCTCTGGCAGAAGCACGAGTGGGACATGTACAGTGCAGTGGAGTAGTTTGAGTGAGTGGGTTCACTGGAGGAGGAGAAGGAAGAATTCAATTGCACAAGCACAAATTGGCAGCTATGATAATGAGCAGATGGCATGGGGAACATATATGCTCTACTTGCCGAAAGATGCCACTGGGGTCAGTATTAGCAATTTTAACTATGTGGAGTATTTTGAGAGAGAAAACCTGTACTTTGAAACCTGTTTGACCAGAGAGAGGTCTGGAATTGTTATTGAAAGTCAGTTGAGTAGTAACTTCCAGATCTCTGGAAGATCATCCTTTCTGCAAGAGTAGAGGCCCAAACTGTCATATGCATTTATCTAAGTTTTTAGATCTCTTTCTTGGGAGCATTGTGAGCTCCTCATTTAGCAGAAACATCCTCATATCTGCAGAAGGGAAATATGGCACCAAAAGCAGAAGAGCAAGTGCAGAACCACACCTTAAAGGACAAAGGATATGTCTTTCTACACTGAACATATCTGTTATGGTGTCATTCGTTCCATTCAGAAGAAGCAATGCCAAATGACAGGGGCTGAACAGTAAATGGTTTTCAGAATCAGCGGTGAGTTATTTGTCAGTAGCCTGAACAACTGCTGGGATGATGGTGGTGTTCTGAAATAAACTGGTACTGCTGTGGCCTTCAGCAGTGGAGAGGATGAGCTCAGTGGGGTATCCCAGTTTGAGTGAGGTTGCTATTTGACAATCATATGCCCTTATGACTTTTTTTTTTTTCTTAAAGCATTTCTGTATTTTGGATTTTAATTTTAGCTTTTTCTTTGTGAGTTATGAATGTTTTTATTACATTCATCTCAAAACAGATAACCTGAAACCAGGAGATTTTTCTGGTCATAACTTCTACTAAAGTTTTCCTGTACGGTTCTTATTTTGCCATAACTTGTTCAGTTGTTTGTTTGTTTGGTTTCCTCTGAGGTGAATTTTAGCAGATAATTTACATATGTAATGTAAATACGATGTGGTCAATACATTTCTTATTCTGCTGTTCTTACTAAGCAGTTTCCTTAAGTTTTTTCTAGTTTGAGAGTTTGTCACCAGTAAACAACCTTGTTGAGGGCAAGAATGCAATATAAAAATCCCAGAGTTGGTTTTCTGTTGAGCTGAAAATAGAACGAGCTTAATGTGTTGGGTGCAGCTGAAGGAGTGTTATAGGAAGGTGGTTTTAAATGCACCTTTGTACTCTCCCTAATTTTTTTTTTTTTTTTCCATGCACTTGTGCCCAGGAGCAGTCACTATTGCCCTGTATATCAGTGACTTAAGGCAGTGCTCTCTCTCTTTGTTCTAGGATGCTTATTTTCTACTTCACCCAAACATCCATAGGAGCTTGCAATAAGAACTTCTAGCATTACTTAAGGACTTCTTTTCACAACTTAGTACTAAGGAATGTCATTGAGAAATACAGGAATGCCTCCAGACTCCCAAACAGAATTAGAAGGTTAGAAGCTTAGCTACAACTTCTTCTTTAATTTGTTGCAAAATACTGTTTCTTGTCATGCCACTTTAGAGAGGACTGTCTCACAAGACTTTTACTGCTTTTGAATCCTTACTTCATGAAGGGTATTCCTTTTAAGGAGTCACAGCTCAGTATTTTCCTTAGTCAGAGATACCTCTGCATATTAACTTTGTTTCCTTCAGTTGTCACCATGGACACGTTCAGTGTGTATCCTCCTGAACTGTTTCATTTTCACATTTAAATTGAAAGAAGTAAATCACTTTCTGCAGGATTTCTCGGTATTTATTTAAAAAGTGACTATGATAGCAATGCCTGTGATATTGTACTTCAAAAAGTCTATGTGGACAAAAAAGTAGTGACCAGCAGGGCTAATTCTTTTATGTAAGTGTTCTTCCTTGCTTGCTGCTGATCTTACATATACGTGTCAATTCTTTCTCATGCCATACCTGACCTGCTACTAAAACACAAGTAACAGGCAACAGTAGCAACAGCAGGGAGTGCTAGCGAATTTACACCAACTTCCAGCAGGTAAACTGTTCTTTATAATACTACTTAGAAGAGTTTAGGGGTATTTTGAGAGTAAAACTAGTTTCCCAGCTTGCTTTCTTCATGTAGCGAAACACAAGGGCCACTGTTTAAAAGCCAGGTAGTACTGCCGAGGGATTCCTTTCTCTGCAGAGCGCACCCGTTCAGCCCCCAAAGGACACGCTGTGACCTGTTCTAAAGAACAATGGAAAACATGACAAGAATCCGTGAGTTTCCACACTGGAACTTTGTAACTTCGTTCTCCTTTGTCTCGTTGCCCGTGGTTCGCACACGCTGCTGCGGCCGTGGCTTGGGGAGCGGCTCCTCCACGGCCTCCTTGATCTTGGCCTCGGGGACCGCCTTGCCCCCCGAAGCCCGGAGGCGGGGCACGGCCTGATCGGGAACCGACGACGACGCCGTGAGGCCGTGTGGCCCCGGGCTTCTCCGGCGGATGTGTGACGCGTACGTGCGGCGCGGCGGGCGCTGCG
>JAVSBS010003972.1:0-18608 GCA_033124195.1 Coracias cyanogaster | reverse complement strand
ACTAGTGATAGAACAAGAGGAAATGGCCTCAAGTTGCATCAGGGGAGGTTTAGATTAGATATTAGGAAGAAATTCTTCACTGAGAGAGGGGTTGGGCACTGGAACAGGCTGCCCAGGGAGGTGGTGGAGTCACCATCCCTGGAGGTGTTGAGAAACTGAGTAGATGTAGCGCTTGAGGCGATGGTGAAGTGGTTAGAGAGATGTTAGGATGAAGGTTGGACTTGATGACCCTGGAGATCCTTTCCAACCATAACGATTCTGCGATTCTGTGATTGTTGGCTCCGTGCCTCAGTTTCCCCTCCCCAAAGAAGATGATGGAGGGGGGGGGGATTATCTCCTTCTCTTGCAGGGCTCCAAGTGGGACACCCCAGGAGGGAGCAGGTCCCTTTTAGGGGTGAAGGGGTGGGGAGGTCTGCAGAGCTCCATGGCCAACTCCAGACCGCGCTCCGGCCGCGGGCTGAGCTCTGGCAGCCAGCACAGGTCTTCTCCAGCAGCTGCGGTGACAGACAGCTCCTGAACCAGCCCCGCTCTGCAGCGCGGCTCTCCAACAAAAATACCTCCCCCCACCTTCTCCTCCTCTCCACTCCCGGCCAAACTTCCTCCAGGGGCAAGGCTGGGGGGGGGGGGCGGCAGTCCCAAAATACCCCCCGCTGCGTGTCCCACCTCATCCCACCCCACCCCATCCCATCCCTCCAAGGCCGGGCTGGGAGATGCTGCTGTAGGGTCCCAGATCCCGCTCCGCGGAGCCGGACCCTGGATCCCCGCACGCCGCAAGGTCAGTAGCGGGGAGAGCTGCGGGGTTTGGGGGGGAAAGGGAAGAAAAAGGGGGCGGTGAGGATGAGGATGCTCGGGGGTGTTGGGAGGGACCCCCCAGGATCTCCCCCACCAGCCCCCAAGGGCAGCCGGGGGTCACTGCCCCACCTCCCGCCCGCCTCATCTGCGGGGTGACCCCCCCCCAAAAAATAAAAATAAAAATAAAAAGGCTTTAAAAGCGTGGAAAGGATTAAAAACCAGCTCTTTAAAGGCAGCTCCGCCAGTGCTCCCCCCACCCAGGGTGGTGGCAACGGGGCCCCCCCCGGGACCGAGCCCTGCAGCGCCGGGGGGAGCCGGCGTCCGAAGAAATGGAGAATAATTAAAAAGGAAAAGCATGGCAAATGGAAAAAAATAATGGACTGATCGAAAAGGAAAAGGGGCGTCAAAGTTAAGCAAAAAAAAAGGTGTAGGAAAGTGGGGGGAAAAAAAAAAATCGTGCCAAACTTCGAACGTAAAAAATTTCAAACGGCAAAATTCAAAAAGAAATCATGTCCGAATTTTAAAGGAGAAATAATTTCACAATTAAGAAGCGAAATCGTTTCAAAATTAAGGAGTGAAATAATGTTAGGATTTTAAAATAGAAATAGTTTCAGGGTTAAAAGTAGAAATAATTTCACGATTAAAAATGGAAATAATTTCAAAATAAAAAATAGAAATCATGTCGAAATTTGAAATGACGATAAGTTGACAGTTAAAAATGAAAATAGAAATCATATCAAAATTTGAAATGATGATAAGTTCACAGTTGAAAATGAAAATAATGTCGAAATTAAACAATAAAAATAATTTCGACATTAAAAGTAATTCAGAAATTTAAAAAGAAATTCAAGATTTTAAAATAGAAGTAGTTTCACCATTAAAAATAGGAATAATTTCAAAATTAAAAACTAAGATAATTTCAAGATTTGTAAAATAGAAATAATTTCACACTCAAAAATAGAAAGTAATTTCAAAATTAAAAATGACAATAACGTCACAATTAAAAATGAAAATAATGTCGGTATTACAAGATAAAAATAATTGTGACACTAAAAAAAGAAAAAGAATTCCAAAATTAAAAAATAAAAATAATTTCGAAATGAAAAAGAATTTCAAAATTAGAAATAAAAATAATTTCCCATTTAAAAACTAAAAATCTTTTCAAAATTAAAAATAATTTCAAAATAAAAATTAAGATAAAATCATAATCTCCATGCGCACCCCCGGCACGATGCGGCTGCGAAAGCAGGGGGTGACCCGGTCTCCTTTTATTGTTGCCTAAAACCAGGAATTTTGCTCCTTATTCCCTTCCAAGCACCCCAAAACTTGTGCAGAGGACAGGGCTCATTAATTAGCCTTGGCAGGAGTAATTAACCCAGGGCTAATTGCGGGGCTGGGTGCTGGCATCCCCCGATGGAGCATCTCAGGGTGGGGTGGAAGCTGGAACAACCGTTCCTGGGAGGTCCTAAGGCTCATGGCTGGGACAATATGGGACCATGGGATTTTAGGAGAACCCCAAGAGGTTGGGCAAACCCCAGTAGAAGGCAAGCAACAGCCCAGGGCAGAGGAACGGGGCATCCCACCATATCCCCTCCAGCCATGGGCATCTCCGTGCTCTATCCTGGATCTCCTCCAGTTAGGAATTACGAGGGAGACATCAGCAACACTCTGGAGGAACCCCATCCTGGCCACCTGCTAGCCCAAAGCACCTCTGAACATTGGGATGGTTGCAGCTTGCTGGGAGGAGCCTTTCATCAGTCCCACCTGGCTGAGCTGCTCCCAGATCCTGGCTCCTGGGTGGGTTCTGCAGCAGGGCTCAGCAGCAACCACTTTCCTCACACCTGAGTTGTGTCCCAGGGTTCAGCCCCAGGTGTTGCCACCTCAGAATCGTTTAGGTAGGAAGAGACCTTTAAGATCATCAAGTTCAACCATTAACCCAGGGCTGCCAGGTCACCACTAAACCATGGGCCTCAACCCTCATCTCCATGGCTTTTAAATATCACCAGGGGTGGGCAGCCTGTTCAAGTCCTTGACAATCCTCTGGGTGAAGAAATTTTCCCTGATATCCAACTTAAAACTTCCCCTGGCAAGACCCTGGGGGTCTTCTCCTCTTCAGCTACCAGCCTTCAAGGAAGCCCACAAAGCAGAGCTGCTGAGGACCAGCAGAAATTCAGGCTGTTTGAGGAACAGGAGGGCAGGTGAGCTCTCACCTCTGGTGTTCTTCCCTCTCCTCCTTCCCTTCCACAGGTCTGGATCCCCACCACATCAGCTGGGGTGGTGACCTGCCACCATGGGGGTGAAAACAATGCTCCCCAGCTACGAGCTGGGCTTCTACGCTCTCGTCGTGACGTGCGCTGTGGTCTACAGCGGTAGCGGGATCTTTGAAGCATCTAGAGGTAACATTCTCCATCACATCTCCCACCAGTGATGGCCCTGAGAGGGAGGAGGGATGTTCAGTGGCTGCTTTTACAGCTCTCCATACCTGCAGCAGATCTGTGGCTTTAATTTTTGCAGAGAGCTCCTCAGAAATCCTTTGCGAGGTTCGGGAAGGATTCTTGCCTGGTTGCCCCCTTGTCCCCACTTCCAATGCTCAGGGCAAGAGGCTGTGGGACATCACAAGCTCTCCACCCAATGCTCTGAACCCTTTCGGTGCAACCACCCTTTCTACACCGGGCTGGTTTCCAAATTTTTTTATCTGGAAGCCCAAAAACCTGAAAATTTCAGGACATCAGCTGGGGGGTGGGGGGTCCTTGGGACATGCGCTGCAAAAAGGCTTGGCTGGAAGTTCTCGCAGAAATGGTGCCCAGTGATAGGACAAGGGGAATAAACTGGAACACAGGCAGTTCCACCTCAACATGAGGAGAAGCTTCTTTACTGTGAGGGTGACAGAGCACTGGAAGGGGCTGCCCAGGGTGGTTGTGGAGTCTCCTTCTCTGGAGACTTTCAAGACCCGTCTGGATGTGTTCCTGTGTGACCTTGCCTAGATGAACCTGCTCTGGCAGGAGAGGTTGGACGATGTGATCTCCAGAGGTCCCTTCCCACTTGTGCCATTCTGTGATTCTGTGAAATGGTTGAGGTTCCTAACTCCTGCGGTTGTCCATAGGAACTTGGCCCTTTGGGGATGAGGTGTTTGAGCCCTGATGGCTCCTCATCACGGTGAGGAAGGCTCCCTGCCTCACCAAAACCCAGGCCCCGTTTCCCAGAAGCTCTTTCTCTCCCCCTAACTCTAGTTCTTTTGCAGACAGCATGAACAGAAAGGCCTTTCGGGATGGCATCAAGCCAGGCTGGCACTACTTTGGCAGGAAGATGGTAAGCAGAAGGACTTGGTCTTCTCTAGCTACCAGCAACACGGTCAGTGCTGACCGCTGGAGAAGCAGAGCTGCTTTCTCTGCTGCTGACACACTTTTGCAAGGTCCACGTGACTCATATTTTTGTCCCTAAAGAACCAGTCAGCCCTGAGGTGCCGTGGACGCTCTGCTTTGTGTGCACCAAATCGAGCAACCTCTACACGTCCCTCCTGGGGTTTTATGACCAAGCTAAAGTGCTCGGGAGCCCTTGGGTGGAAAATGGGAAGAAAAGGCTTTGCGGGTTGTGTGGTTTCTCCTCCAGATGGGAATTGGAGCAGGGGTGTGAGGGCTTGGGGCAGTAAGGTGCCTGGTGTTGCTCCCACAGGATGTGGCCGATTTTGAGTGGGTGATGTGGTTCACCTCGTTCAGGAACATCATCATCTTTGCCCTCTCGGGACACGTCCTCTTCGGCAAGATCTGCTCCATGACAGTGCCACAGGTGAGCCAGGGGTGGGGTGGGTTGCATTTGAAAGCACCAGGGTGACCTGGGATCTGTGAAGGGGGTTTGAGGGACATTCTAGGAGCAGGGTTGGGGCTTTCACCAAGCTGACCATGGGTTGGGACCGCTGTCTTCTCACAGCACCGGGCCGTGGTGTACATGCTGTATGGGATCTCGGCCGTGCTGGGCAGCATGGGGCTTGTCTACCTGATGATCATCCTCTCCCACTGCCTTGTCCTCTACTCTGTCGCGCTGGCCAAGCAGAAGTGGCTCTGCTACGTGGCCGGGCTCTGCTGTCTCGCCTCCTTCAAGGTGGAGCCATTCAGCTCGTGGCAGGTAGGTGCTGTCTCGGGCCATCTGTGTACCTCATTTCCAGCCTGCTTGTGTCCATCCCCTTGGGTTTACCTCCAAGGAGCCAGGAGCACCCCCAAGTCCTGGGCATGTCTCCTGGCTATGTCAGAGCTCCACAGGGTTTGAGAGGGAGGGGACTGTTGTGTTGCTGAGCTTGGGAATAATACCACAGGGACTATGGCTTGGTGGCTTCATGCTGGTGGGCCAGAGCTCAGGACACCTGAGTCCTTCTTGCTGCTCAGACCACAGCTTGTCAGCCAGGCAAGACATGGTCCTGCCCCGTGCCTCAGTTTCCCCACCTGTAACGTGGTGCTGGGATGGATTCAGAAATGTCCACACCTATCTCTTGGGTCTCCGCCCAGTTAAGGCTTTCTCTCATTGGTGGGTGGAGAGAAGCCCAGTGAGGACCTTATAAAGCCGTTCAGTCCCTCTGAAGGACAGCACTGCCTCTCCATGGGGCTTGTGCTGAGGAGAGTGGAGGGACATGGTGACATTCCCACCTCAGACCAAAGTCTGCATGGCCCACAGCTGCTTGGTGAAGACATGGCCAAGAGGATCTACCACTTCACAGCTCCTCTGGGATGCAGAAACAAGCTGGGAAATCGAGCCCAAGTTTCCTCTTTCCAACAGCAAGTCTCATTAGCTCTGGGGACATCTGGTGTCAGGGCACAACTAGAGGCTTTGCCTGGTGCCCCGGGAGGGTTGTTCTCCACAAAGCAAGAGAGCACAGAAGTGGCACTGCATTCCTGGTGGTAACTCTTCGTTTCTCATCCAGAGTGGGTTTGTAACAGGAGCTTTTGATCTTCAAGATGTCCTCTTCTATGGAGGAAGCAGCTTCACCATCATGCGCTGCATGAGCTTTGCACTGGAGAGCTCTGAGAGGAAAGAGGGCATCTACTCCATCTTCGACCTCCTCAAGTACAACTTCTACCTCCCATTCTTCTTTTTCGGGCCCATCATGACATTTGACCGGTTCCATGCTCAGGTGAGTGCCCCTGAGGCTGGGCTGGAGGAAGACCTCTCGCTGTGTTTATTTGCTTGGGTCTAATGCCTACAAAACTGCACCTTTTGCCCCGGTGAAGGTGCAAATGCTTGTAGAGCTTCTCATGGTCACCTTGAGTCTGTGGCCACGGTCTGGGCTGCGCAGTGATGCTGTGATTTTTGCGGGGCAGGGCATAAACTGATGAGTTTTTACCTTCCCTTTTGTTTTTTTGGCCATTTAAACTGATTCCGTTCAGAAGGAAGACATTGTTGTGGTGAAAGCATCACGCTGGCATGAGGAGGGGAGGGTTCAGCTCATGTCCTTGGTCACTGGGCACCTGCACTGCTCGGTGCCTCAGTTTCCCTGTGCTGTCATGCCAGCAGCTCCGTGCTGTCCCGCTGTGCAGTGCTGGGAGGCCATGGTGAGAGCCAGACATGTGGTGGCCACCCATGGGACCTCGGTATGCTGGTGGCTGTGACAGCAAGGGCAGTCTCGCATTCCCATCCAGCTGGTTCGCCCAAAGAGCGTGAATTTCCAGGGATGAATTTTGGAAAACCACTTGTCAATTCAGAAGAAAAACCAGCCCAGGGCAGCCAGAACCTCCCTGGGGAGGAGGAGACCAAAGACCCACCCAGCTCAGCACCTTCTCTCCAACGTTGGCCTGATTGCTTAAGAAAGGGTCTGCATTGGTCGTTTCCTCCAGCAGAGCGGGATGAACCTTGATCCAGGTCCTGCACCGAGGGAGTTCACAACCTCATGCTGCAGGTAGAAAGAATCTATTTTAAAGGACTTTTAGAGCATTTGACCCTGAAGATCGTAAGATCAATTCCCATGTCCCACATAAGGGATTCTTGTGGTGTGTCGAGTCTACCAGCAGCCTATTCTCAGTACACAAGCACCAGGGATGGCCAGGCCACTGATGGGCTCTTCTCCCCAGGCTGCTGGAAGAAATGTTTCATCCTAAGGCTTCTTCTCTCCCATCGTGTCTTCTCCGTTAGGCTGAAGTTCAGGCGAGCATGGATGCAGCAGCCTCACTGTCCAAGCCCCTCCAAAAGTGTCCCGGGGTGCCCTCCTCACCCCATGATCTTCTTCCATCCCCAGGTTCCATCACTCTTTCCTATGAAACGGGCTTCTCCTAAAACTTCAGCCAGGTATCTGCAAATCAGGGCGTTATATTCCTCACGTCTCCAAGACCTGAACTCCCACCGCTCCTACAGGGCTTGATCTGGAGGAGGTTTTATTTCCTGCTCCTTTGCACAGCCCCAAACCAAGATGTCACTTAATGAGCACCTCCTCCTCTCTGCTCCTCAAAATGCCCACCCAGAAGGCACCAGGAGTAAGTCCCCAACCCCTTTCCCATGCTCCAGCCGGGGGTCCTGTCTTGGCCTGGCCACCACTGCCATCTCCTGGCTAGATGCCCCCCTGCACTGCTGGAGCTGCAGCTAATTGCAGAGGTGAATCCCTGGGGCAGGCAGATGGAGTCTGGTCCAATTAGGGAACGGATCTGTCTCTTTGGCTTCTTCTGGTGCTGCATCCTGGTGGAGCTCTTGCACCTCCATGTGTGATGGGAACCCATCTGGACCAGGGCTTGGCCAGCCCCATTTGAGCTGAAAAGCAACTTCCTTACTAGGATCAAGGGAACAATTTAACTTCCGTAGGGCTGGAAGTCTGGGGGGACACAGCCCTGATCCCAAGGAGATGGTGACAGAGTGACACCACCACACATGGGCGTGAGGACTAGAGGTTGTACCAGGGGAGGTTTACGTTGGGCATTAGGAAAAACTTCTTCCCCAAAAAGGTTGTCAAGGGCTGGCCCAGGCTGCCCAAGGCAGTGGTGGAGTCCCCATCCCTGGAGGAATATAGAAACCATGGAGACGTGGTGCTGAGGGACATGGTTTAGTGGTGGACCTGGCAGTGCTGGGTTAATGGTTGGACTCGATGATCTTAAAGGTGTTTTCTAACCTAAATTATTCTATGGTTCTGTGAAAGAGGGGCTCCATGTCCTCCCTCACATCTCCACACCAGAGCCTGTCCTCCCTCAGCTTCTCCTCCACCTCCAGGTCCAGCGGCCTCTTTGTATCCTTAAAGCACTTCAACATGAACAAATCTGGCCAAGGCTTTAATTCTCAGGAATCATCTGGATTTGACGCTGGGGCTGGTGCGGCCGCCTGCGGATTACGCTGGGAGAGCTCCCACCTCTTGCAGGGAATGAAGGGAAAGCAATAAACATAAGAGGATTTTGAATACAGCAGCAATTTTGATGGCGATGCGGGGAAGCGAGGACATCAGCCTGCCCCGTGTAATCCTGGAAGCTTGCTCCGATGATTTTTATAGTACAAGGGCCAGAGACGTGACAGCTCCTGGAGGCCAAGCCCAGTCCCTCTTTGTACAAGACCCAGCAGAGATTAAATCCCCATCGAGCAGGTCTCAGCCAATTCAGGATGGCCCCTCGAGTAGCTATCCCTCTCATTTATAGCAGGTTTCTTCAGTAGAAGCTCCAGAGACCATCAGCCATCCTCCTTCTCCTCCTCCTCCTTCCCCTTTCAGGTGACCCTGGGCAAAAATATGTGTCTGGCCCTGGTAGAGGTGTCAAGTGGGATTCTAGCCCTGCTCGCAACCTCTCCTGGGTATGCAGATGTCTTTCCCTACAGGCTGTGGCATCTTCTAGATGTGACGGGTATGGGTGTTTGCTCCCCCCTAGTGACCTGTGCAAGGGCCACCCTTAAGCAAAGTTGACTTTCTGAATGTGTCCCTGCAGAAAGAGCATAAATCTCAGCTCCTTGGTCTGTGTGGGTTTCATCCATGGGTCTCTTAGGTACAGCCAGACCTGTCACTGCTGTGTCACACCCATGCCTGCTCTTCTGGAAACCCCCATGATGGGAACAGTCTTTGTTAGGAGGGTGATCCAGGAGGAACATTGCTACTGTGCTCAGCATGGAGGCAGGGGTGTTGGAAAGACTGTGTCCTGCTCCTTGTGGATGTGTTCACCTGAGCTAGTCCTTTGAATCTTCCTTAATCAATGGAAATTTGGGCCACCGTAGGCCATGATGTTATTTCTAAAGAAGGGTGTTGAGTCCCCATTTGGACCTTGACCGTTTTTCCAGATGGAAGAGCACGCTGCCCATCCTGTCTCTCAGCTCAGCCCTTTCCTGGTTTGCTCTCCTGGCAGGTGAGCACCCGAGACCTAAGACGCAAAGATGATGAGATGAGGAAGATCCGGATCCATGCCCTCCTCCACATGGGGGCTATCATTGCTGTGGACATCTTCTTCCACTTCTTCTACATCCTCACCCTCCCTTCCGACCTGAAGTTCGTGAACCGCCTCTCGGACTGGTCCTTGGGTGAGTGGCCGTGTTTGGACACGTTCACACCAGTACTCAGCTTCAAGGCAGTGGTGAGTGATTCAGATCTCCACAGGTCCTCCCTGAGAGGTGCTGGCAATGCCTTTGTTTGGCAGGTTTGAGTAAAGCCTCTCTTCTTCCTGTTGACAACACACAGAGCTGGGGTCAAGCAGCCCTGAAAGCAGATGGTGTTAGTCTGATGTTCTCACAACGTACCAGTGTAAATTCTTTAGCTTGGAGTTTAAGAAGCTGAGCACCAAGCCATTCCCATTGCCTTTGGACTGGCAGGGAGCTCAGCACCTCCAAAAAATCAGCCCCATGCTGTTGCAAGAGGCACATCTTGTATCTCATATACCTTCATAGGTGGCCACCCGTTACAGGTGTTTGTGAGCCACTGAGATGGCCCCAGGGCATAGGTTGTACAAAGAGCAGCTCAGGGAAGTTGTAGCTGCTTTACTGAAGTGCCCAATGCAGCACTTGAGTGGCCATGGGGTATCTGACATCCACGTGGGCAGAAGACAAGCAGGAGCTGGAGGAGACCTGTGTGTCTCCAGGGTGGCAACTAGAAGCCAGGAGAAAATCCTGATGAGGCTAGGATGGCACTAGCATTGACATAAAGTGTCTTAAGAGACCTGGGTGGACTGACCAACCATATGCATTACTCCAGAGGGAGCTGAGCTCCTCTGCAGGCTCTGCTGACTGTATTGACCGGATCAGCCTGGTCCATGGTAGGAGCTCAGGCACTGCTCCCATCGAGGCACTGTGCAACCCCTGATCTGTGAGCTGAATCCCACCAAGACAGGGCATTTCAGCTTCTGTTTGTGTAGGAATTAGAAATCTTCATTGTTTGTTCCTGCAGGGTTTGTCTTCCAGTGTCAGACACCTCTCCAAGTCAGAGGTTCTGGCCCTGGCTGAGCTGTAGCATTGTATACATCTATGGCCACCAAGGAGCTGGGGTGGGGGCGTTTTGATGGAGGTGTCAATAAAACCTCAGAGGTCAGTGTTGAGAACTGTGATGAGTTCATCATAGGTTAACAAGCCTTAGAGGAGAGGACTGATGTTGAACTGGAAGAAATGAGGTCTGTAGTAACTTTCTTGGGCTACCAAGACCAATACACAGTTTGCTCCCAAATACCCCAAGAAGATAGTGTCTTTTGGTTCAAGATTCTTAAAAACCTAGTTAATTTTAAAAGCTTTGCTGGTCCAAGATGGCATTAGACTGTCCTCTTGGTGTTACGGTTGTTGCAACAGACTTCATGCTCCCATGGGACATGATGTCCTCCAGAGTCCTGAAGGTGATACAGTCCATGTCCCTTTTCACCTGCTTGACTCTCATTTTTGCTCCAGCTGGCCTGGCCTACTCCAATTTGGTGTACGACTGGGTGAAAGCTGCTGTCATGTTTGGGGTCATCAACACCATCTCCAGACTGGACCACTTGGACCCACCCCAGCCCCCCAAATGCATCACCATGCTCTACGTCTTCGCAGAAACGTGAGTACCCCATGTGCACCAATGATGAGAGACAGCGTGTTTGACCTGAACGAAGCCTGCATGAAGGGGAGGACATCTGGGCTATGTTTCTGAGCAGCTGGCCTAGGAGTTGGAGACTGCCTACACTGGGCAGTCTGTACTGAACCTATAGTCTAGACCTACCCATAGCCCAGGGAAGTATTCTTGGGCAGGAAGCAATAGATAAGGAGAGATGTTACAACCACTAGTGGGACCTGTTAAGGAAGGAGCATGGAGAACTGCTGAGAACAAGGGTCAAAGTGTACCTCGCCAGTGGACTGAGTGTCTTCTGTGGTTGACAGTCACGTGGAAGGGTGTCGTTACACTGCGTGTTTTAATATGCTTCTTATTATCTACATTTTAGGCATTTTGACCGAGGGATTAATGACTGGCTGTGCAAGTAAGTGTCTAATCAACTGTCTTGGGTCTGGGACAGGTTCTTCTCTTTCATCACAGAGCAATGAAGCATTAAATGCTCTTCATCCCCAAGCACAGGTGTCATCTCTTCTGGGTGAATCCCACTATGGCATAAAGTCTGTTTGGTCTTTTTATCCCTAAGATCATTGAATTAATGACCAAAAAGTGCAACAACCCCCACCCAAAGTGGGACATAAGAGATTCCTGTCCAATAAATCCCTTTAAACCTGGTGGATTTAGTGTTCTCTCAAAGGAGGAAGAGTCAGGTTCATATTCCACCAGGAGGAAAGGGGAATTGAGCCTAGGCCTCCCATATCCTGGGTAACAAAGGTGGCCTGAGCTCCACCTACATCTCCCTCAGCCCTTCAGCTCTCTTCAGCCATGAGTACGTACCAGCAAACCTGTACTGAAGGTGGTGGCTGCTCTCTGTTGAAATCCTGTGCGCCAGCAAGTCTGAGATGGCTTCCTCGACAGATCCCCAAGTTTTACCCACCTCTTAGCTGCAAGAGGTGGAAAGTGTGGTTATTTTGTCCTTAAGGAGCTATAGATTTGTGAGGAACACAAGCCATGAGCAGCTGGGCTGCAGGAAAAATCAGTTTATTGCTAGAAAATGTTAGCCAATCCTTCCTTTCTCACTGGGGTGCTCTAGACTGACCTGCCTGTGAGGGGCATGTGGTGGGTAAGTGTGGGATAAGGGACTACAGAGGAATCTCCTTGACTATGGGGAGCACCAACTACTTTCCTTGACCTTTAGGTACGTGTATGACCACATTGGAGAGAACCATGACAACATCATGAAGGAGCTCATGGCCAGCATTGCCACCTTTGCCGTCACCACCCTGTGGCTGGGGCCCTGTGAGATCGTTTATATCTGGTCTGTCGCCAACTGCTTTGGCCTCAACTTTGAGCTCTGGGTGCAGAAGTTCTTCCAGCAGGAGCCCTTTGCCAAAGTGGAGGTGAGGAGCTGGGCTGGAAGGTGGGTGGGGGAAGGTTAGTGGGTCTGGGACCAAACTCTGGTGTTGGAAAACATCCATGACTGTAAGGTGCTCAAGCTGGTTTATACAAGTCAGATCCATTTTCAGCTGAGACTAAACAACATCCCTGATGATGTCATGCAGCTCCATGTCGCCTGCCCAGAGACCCAAAGCTCTTTCCTGTGGCCTTTAGCATCCTTGTGATCAGCTACCTGGCTGTGCAAGGGAAGCCCTGTCCTGATGCTCTATATCCCTTCACTGGATGCATGGTGTCATCCACCCACAGCAAGTTCCCACCTGCCTCTATGATGCTTCATGGGAAATTAAAGATGGGTGTGGAGCTTTCAAAGGGAAAACAAAGGTCCAAGAGAACCAGGACTGCTGCCCCTATGAGGCCTTGAAGTAGCACAGATGGGCACGAAATCTGGGGTCTGTCCACAGGGAAATTTTTGTACATTTCCATATGGAAATCATTTGTTCTTCTCAGTCTGCAAAACATCTTGGCATTCAGAGTGGGTTTGATCTGATTTTTGATAGGAGCAAATGTTTCGGTACCAGAATGAATTCTATCCCAACCACTCCAAAGCTCAGTGCCCTGTCTCTGATCGAACCAAGGTGCCTTGGGGACATGTTGGAAGAAGAACTTACGAAACTCCATCCTGGAAAAAATATGTTCCTTATTGGTTTTGCCCAACTTAAAGTCTGGAGGTGCTAAATCAGTTCCATAAAGACCCCCTTTGACTAAAAACTTTGGAGAGCAATCCTCCCGTTGTTTGCTCTCCTCATTGAACTTCTAATCAGATTAGTGCACTCGCACACAGTGAAATCTCCCTCCCTGCGGCACCACAATTCTCAGCACCAAGTGGCCTGGGGATTCATCGTGCTCTTTGAAGTTTGCTGTAAACTACATCCCTGCTCCACTCTCAGCAGCTGCTCCTGAGGATTACGTGCCAGGGACAATTTCACTCAGCTCCTGTCACTACTTTTCTGCTGTTTTTAAAAAACTCCTAAGAAACAATTTCTGCCAGGAGCCGGGCATGGTTTGCTCTTAGGGCTAATAATAACCCTGACATACAACAGCCGTCATCTGCCTTGAGGAACTGCTAACCCAAGACAACAGAAGAAGAAAGGAGTACTCAGCCATTATTAGCATGAAACCGTGTATGACAACTTTCTCCTACACATGGGACCTCACAACACCAGCCCAGAGTCCCAAATGCATCTGAGTTCAGCAGCAGAGCAGAAGTTTTACCTATCCTTCGTGTTCATCCCAGAGACACTAAAGGCTGCTCTAATTGTTGCCTGTCCCTCTGAGAACCCATCTGGAGTTTGGCTAGAGTTGGACCAGTGCATTCCCTTTCCTCACAGCCCTGTCTTCTCACTCTCTGCTCCTCTCTCCTTCACAGGCCAAAATATCAGCAGCCATGTCTCGGCGGATTAGAGCAGTTTTTGGGGCGGTGAATTTCTGGGCCATTGTCCTCTACAACATCCCAGCCCTCAACAGCCTGGAGTTTGCACTGCTGGTGACCAAGAGGCTTCTCCTGACGGGTAAGGTGCTACGAGCATTCCCCATTGAGGGGCCCTTGGTGGGGGGACATTGGTAGGGGAGCTGAGGATCCTTTCTGCCCCAAAAGGGTTGTCAAGGGCTGGCCCAGGCTGCCCAGGGCAGTGGTGGAGTCCCCATCCCTGGAGGGGTTTTGAAGCCATGGAGGTGTGGTGCTGAGGGACATGGTTTAGTGGTGGACTTGGCCTTGCTGGATAAATGGTTGAACTTTGATGGTCTTAAAGGTCTATTTCAAGCTAAACAATTCTATGGTTCTAGGACTAGGACTTTTGAGTCCTCTTGGATCCAAAGCGGCCTGCCCATTGGCTTATGTAGCTGCTCCCAATGTGCTCAGTTCTTATGGAGAAGCTACAGACAGTGGTTTCATAGCTCCCAGCCTTCTCATGTACGCTTGCTGAGGTACGAGCTACCTTCCAGATGTGCTCATACAGCTCCTAGCACAGCCTGACACCATAATTTAGCCTCCTTTCAGCAACTCAAAGGTCACATTCACCCCACCAAGGTGGCCTGAGTCCCTAGCTAAGAAATAGCCCCTTTGCTGGAGAAAGGGATTTACTTGTCCTACCTCATGTCCTTTTGCTTTAGGAGTTACTCCTGAGTCAACCTGAAGGTAACAGGTAAAAATCCTTGTGATACTGTCTGATCTGCACGTTTCCAATCAGTAGATGGTGGCACTAGTTTGAAGTCTTCTTGAGCAGCCCAGGGTATAAATAGCCATCAGGAGCCCATGTCCTTGTGGCCTCTCTGGGACAGGACTGGCGTAGGAAATGGATAGTGTGACGCTCCGGGCTCAGTGTGCCAGACGTGCCTGCCCGCTGAGCTAGCTGGCTTTTGCTGGTTGCATTATTCATCGGAGAGGTCCTGTTTTAGCAGGTACAAAGCCTGTGTCTCCCTTCTGCTGTGGATACCAGACTCATGGTTACAGATGTCGTCAGACCCTTCCTAAGTGGAGGGAGAGCTCCCAACTCTTGGTCACTTACCTAGGTGACAAAAACATGTGTTTCTCTGGGTGCACACTCTGTCCTCACTAGGTATGGGACAAAGCTGGGGTTGATCCTCAGCATCAGTGGGACACAAAGCTTCCAGAAGGTCTCAGTGCTGAACAACAAGGCACATGCACAGGTTGAATCATAGAATGGTTTGGGTTGGAAGGTACCTTAGAGAACATGTATTTCCAATCCCCTTGCCACGGGCAGGGACACCTCCCACTAGACCAGGTTGCTCAAAGCCCCATCCAACCTGACCTTGAACACTTCCAGGGATGGAGCATCCACAGCTTCCCTGGGCAACCTATTCCAGTGTCTCACCACCCTCACAATGAAGGATTTCTTCCTAATTTCTAATCTAAATCTCCCCTATTCCAGTTTAAAGCCATTATCCCATATCCTATCACTATATGCCATTGTAAAATGTCACTCTCCAGCTTTCCTGTAGGCCCTCTTTAAGCACTGGAAGGCTGCTATAAGATCTCCCGAAAGAAAGACAAGAGACCTTAGAGCGGAGACAGAATGGGCAGAATGTCAACCAGGTCTGAACTTGGGGGCCAGAAGGAGCTTTGGGGGTAAGACAGTGCTCAAAGCTCCTCCAGCCTGTTCCTACATTAGCTGCAGTCCATGATGCCTTGGTGGGCTCAGGCATCACTTCATCTAAAATAGCATTCTGCAAATTTCTCTGTTGTCTGAATGAAGCTGTAGGGCTGGATTCACAATGGAAAACACTGTTGGCCATTGTGACCCTGTGGGACCTCCCAAACCCATCTGGGAGACAGTAGAAGAGAGACTGGAGAAGAGCTCGCCGGTTAGGCAAGCAGTTACACCAAGATGACCATGTCTCCCTCCATTTTCTAGGTTTCCCTGTCAGCACCTTGTCCATCTGGTTCATCACATACTGCGGAGTGCAGCTGATCAAAGAGCGTGAGCGCATCCTGGCCATCGAGGAGGAGAAGGGTGACAAAGCAAAGGTGGAGTAGAGGGAGTCATCGGCAGGCTTGTCCCAAAGCCTCGTCTCCCTTCCAGCCACCACTGCCAGGCCAGCCACTGGCCAGGGCTCTCCAAGCACTCCTGACAATCGGACTGCTGTAGCTCACCCATGTAGAAGTCACCTGGCAAGCACAGGTCACCCTTTTGCTGCAGGGAGGTTTTGCTGTAAGAAACAGTGGGCATTTTGCAGGCTCCCCAGGCGTGGCAGACTGCTGAGGTGGGCCCCCGGGACACTTCTTTAATGCCAGAAAGAGCCATCCCCATCATTTTTCTGACCCTTTGACATAGACATTTCACCCTTTGCTTCCCATAAAACTTGATCCACCAGCACTCTGCTCTCCTGCAGGACCTGTAGCCCGTGTCTCGAAGAGGACACTCTCCAAGTCCCACAGCTGGAGGTTTTAGGGTGAGCCAGACACACAGCTATAAGAAAGGGTTTAGCTGGTGCTGAGCCTGGGCTATCTCCAGGTTGCTTCCAGCTCAAGCATCCCCCTTTGCTTTCATTACAAGAGATGGTCAGCATCTACTGTCAAGTGTTCAGCATCCATGGTTGTGCAGTAAGGACTGTGAAATGGCTCAGCATGATCTATACCTAGCACAGTGCGGGAGCCATACCTGCTTCACAGCCATCGCGGGCTGTGTACAGGTCACCTGGGGAGTGACCATGCTGAAGAAACACAACACATGGCTCACAACTGCTTGGTCCCCAGGCCTCAGCTCAGACACAAAGGCCGTCTGCTGCTGGGTCTGAAATTGATGTGGCCACCATGACCACCCTGCTCTGACACATCCTGGGACTCAAGCCAATGCCACTTGCATTCTTTATATGCCATGGGCAAAGATTTAAGCTCACATTCCTGCCCGTGGCGGAGGAACAGAAGATGCTGTAGACAACTCTTGCTCATCTCCAGCCATCCATCCCTTGACTCAACTGACTTCGGTGCACACAACCTAAGCCCCTGACTGCATGGCTGAATGAGCACAAGCACTTATGGACAACCAAAGATCCTGAATGAAGGGCAGTGATGTGGGACTTGGTGGTGGAGGGGAAACCTCCTTGGAGAAGAAGACTTTGGGACGCTGCTTAGAGAGTGCATTGAATGTGTGTGAAACACGGTGCCTTGGGGAAAATGTGGGTTTATAACTGAAAAATCGCTCTGGCTCTCTTGCACTTTAGAGTAACTTTCAGTGGCCTTATGTCTGAGTTCTGTCAATGTTTGGTGAGGTCAGAATCTGGACCACTTCACAATGTGGGTCGAGATGCTTGGTGCTGGTGTGTTCTGCTTTCCCTGTGGATGAAACAGGATCAGTTCCTAGCCAGCTTTCAGCTCTGCCAGAGTAACTTGTGAAGTCCCTGATAAATGTCATTTATTTATGTAGTGAATAAATGTTGGACATCTATGATGCCTGCTGCTCATCACTGTTCTGCTGCTGTAAGGGAGGTGACACCCGGGGCAAGGCTCTGCTATCAGAGCTGAGAGACACCAGGATCCGTTTGCAGGTCCCCACCTCCTACCCTCCATAGTGACCTGAGGCATGGTTGAGTTTAACAGAAACCCGCTTTAGTGGCACCACCAGATGGGAGGTTTGGCTGCAGCTCGATTCACATTTGCCTTTAGTTTGACCCCACCTTTATACTGGTGAGCTGTTATGAACCTACTGCCATCAAACTACATGTCATCCATGTAGTTTTGGAGTTAGAAGCCACGTTGATTTTATTTCTGGGAGCTTGACTGTAAAAGTTGGACGTAAGGGTAGGTATTGTGCCTTGGTGGCATCCTTAGTCACATCCCCAAAGCCCGTTCAGCTGCCAAACACTTCTCTTTTTAACACAGCTCTGCTGCTGGAGCATTGGTAGATGTTTCTTGGACTCTCCATTTTTTCAGATTTACTCTTTACCAGGACGTGCTTCCTTCCAGGGTAATATTCAGCACTTCTCTTCCACACAAGTGTCCTCACACAGCAGAAGCCACCCTGAGCTGCTGAGACCAAGGGCTCTGTCTCTGTGGGTGGCTCAGCTCAGGTCCCTGTGTGCTCAGGAGGACAACCAGAGTCACCCACCTCTTGAGTGACTCACATGGCAAAGCCCAGTGACTCTGCAGTGCCCTCCTGACTTGGATACTCTGGGAGAGAAAATAACCCATTCACTAAGGATCTAAATTTACCCAGCAGCTGCATCTTCTGGAGCTGCCAGAAGGAGCTAATCTTAGCCACCAACTGAACAAGTGATTTTTTAGAGGGAGAGTTCTTGGGAGAACTTGGACTTCGCCCTGCTTTGTCTGAAGTTACCCCCTCAGCTATCACTGCTGTTACAAGCCCAGGCGGTCTGGTGGGCCAGGAGAACCCAGGTGGTGCTATCTCAGCTAGGTCAGCCCTGCACAGGAGACCTCAGCATATGCCCCTGTAGAACGAGATTCGTTAACTATTCATTTCTCTCCTGGATAAGAGTATCTATCTCATCTGAACTGGGAGGAGCGGCTGATACACCAGAAGGCTGTACTGCCATTCAGCGAGATCTGGACAGCCTGGAGAGCTGGGTGGTGGGGAACCTCATGAAGATCAACAAGGGCAAGTTTAAGGTCCTGCACCTGGGGAGAAATAACCCCCTGCACCAGTACAGATTAGGGGCTGACCTACGGGAAAGCAGCTCTGTGGAGAAGGACCTTACGGTCCTGCTGGTCTCGTGCCCCAGGTCCTGTTGGTCTTGTGGTCCTGGACCCCAAGGTCCTGCTGGTCTTGTGCCAGCAATGGGCCCTTGTGGCCAAGAAGGCCAATGGTATCCTGGGCTGTATTAAGAAGAATGTGACCAGCAGGTCAAGGGAGATTCTCCTCCCCCTCTATTCTACCCTGCTAAGGCCACATCTGGACTCTTGGGTCCGGTTCTGGGCTCCCCTGTTCAACAGGGACGGGGA
>JAVSBS010003971.1:0-42953 GCA_033124195.1 Coracias cyanogaster | reverse complement strand
GGCGCGTGTGAGCGCGCGTGTGCGCGAGCACAGGTGCACGTGGGGGCACGTGCGGGCGCGTGCGTGTGCGCGCGTCCCCGCGTGTGCACGTTGTGCGTGTGTGTGTGCACTTGTGTGTGTACCTGTGTGTGCACATGTGTGTGTGCACGTGTGTGTGTACTTGTGTGTGTGTGCACCCGTGTGTGTGTGCACCCGTGTTGTGTACCTGTGTGTGTGTGCACCCGTGTGTGTGTGTGTACCTGTGTGTGTGTGCCTGTGTGCACCCGTGTGTGTGTGCACACGTGTGTGTGTACCTCTGTGTGTGCGCATGTGTGCACCCGTGTGTGCGTGTACCTGTGTGTGTGCACCCGTGTGTGTGTGCACCCATGTGTGTGTGTGCGCACGTGTGTGTGTGTGCACCTCTGTGTGTGTGCATGCACGTGTGTGTGTAGCCGTGTGTGTGCGCGCGTGTGTTGGTGCATGTGTGTGACGCAGGGTGTGTGCGTGTGTTGGTGCATGTGTGCACAGCGGGGTGTGCGTGTGTGTGACACGGGGGGTGCGTGTGTGTGACACGGGGGGTGCGTGTGCAGCAGCAATGGCTGGTGCCCAGTTTCACTCTAGGCTTGTCCCTGCCCACTCCTCTGCAGCCTCCTGCGGGGTGGCAGGAGGGATCCCAGCTCCTGGCCCAAGGCTGCGCTGGACACTGTCCGCTTCTCAGCTCCTCTCCCTGGACGGGCTCAGCGGGCGCCATAAAATAAACCATCAGCAAAGCGCAGGGCCACGGTTAGAGCCTAGGCCTTGGGGGTGGAGAGAGAGCAGGAGCAAACCTCCCTGGGGCTGTGCAACCGGAGGGGTTGGGGGAGACTGTTCCCCAAAAAAGTCAGCCTGAGGTGACGCGCAGGTTTGGGAGCTGCAGCCCACGTGAACAATGCTGCCAGAGGGACAAGCGGGGCAGGCGCTGGAGCCAGGCAGCCCACCCGCAACCCCCGGCCCACCCTCGCCTCCCTCCGCTGGGCTCTTCCGCAGCCTGCCCGCTCTCTGGCCGCAGCTACCCCAGTGCAAGGAGCAGTTTTTATTCCCAGCACCATTGCTGTAGGGGTGAGGTCTCCAAATGCAGAGGGAGGATTTCATCCTCATCCCGCTCCACGCCTTCTGCTCAACCTCATCCTCTCCGAGGTTGCTCCAAGGTAACCGCTGAGCCTCCAAGAGCAGCAGCTCCGCTCTGAAGCCAGTCCTGCCCGAGCGGAAAGCCAGCCCGTGTCCTGCTGGCGCTGCTGGCAGCAGGAGCAGCTGGTGGGGCCAGGGATGGGCTCACATCCTTGATGCTGCACTGTTGGGCTCTTCTCTGGGCCATGGAGCTGGCAGCACGTTGGCGTAGATCTCCTGCTGCTTTGGCAGGGGCCTCTGCACCCTGGCATAGGTATCATCATCTTCATTTTCTAAATGCTGAGAAAGGACGGGGATAAACAAAAAACATCCTTTGCAAGGTTGCTCCAGGGCAACACCATCTACTGGAACCTCTCTTGGCTGCTTTAAGCACTCAAGAGCAGCTGTGGGGACCGGAGGGGGCACCCGCGTTACCCAGGGTCACTCACATCCCAGCTTGGCACGTCCCTTTGCAGTCTCCTCCCTAACCCCTCAACCCATCCCGCTGTCCATGCCGTCACTCACCCACCCCAGCTTTCCACACACTGCCTCCAGCTCGGTGCTGCTGGACGTTCTCCTACCTTGTAGCTGTGCTTGACCTCCAGGTATTCAGTCGGGGGGTTTGCCAAGCAGCGTAAGGCCTCGGCATTGCTGTACAGCTGGCTCTCGGCTGTGCCTGCGGCGTGGTTAATGTCCATGTAGGTCAAGGAACCCTCTCCCTGACACCAGAAGGAGAGGGATGAGTGAGCTCTAAACCTCCTGCTGCTCCCCTGCCTGCAGCTCCTGCCTGCAGCCCGCAGGGCTGGGAACATCTCCTGTCCTGCTGCCTTTCCTGACGAGAGCTGAGATGTCTGCAGGAGCACTGAGGGAAAATCCAACCTGCAGCAAGGGCTGGCTCAACATTCCCCAGGGGAAATTTGGTTAGTGACACCGGCCCTTCCTCAAAAGCTGGCAGAAACCATGAGAAAATATTCCCAAGCAGTGACTGAAGATCAGCTGCCCCGCAGCCTCCTCAGGTGTGCTTTGCTGCAGGTTCCCAGGGCTGTTTCACCCAGAGAAGCAGCCCCCATGCTTGGAGACACCGCTCAGCTCAATCCTAAACTCCCTTCCCAGGAATACTCTGTGATAGTCACACAAAATCCCTGGTCGGGTCTTTCTGTCGGTGAATAGAGCCCGAAGGATCCCTCCCAGCCTCAAGGCCTATGAACCTGGCTGACATTTGCTCAGCTCGAGGTGTAATGTTTCCTCTCCCCAGGCAAGCTCAGAGCATGCTATCCCAAGACCTCGTGTGGTTTGCCTTACTGTAGGTGACATGCTGTGGGTCCTGTCCATCTCTACAGCTGCTCTGGAGAGGGCTAAACGGAGGACAGATGTGGTTAGAGACGAGTGAAACCAGGAGAAGAAATGCATTTAAAAACTGTGCTGCCGCTGCAAATCTTGCAATAAAGCAGGATGGGAACTTGTTCCCCCATCAACCTTCTTCAAATAAAACTAGACCCCACCAGTCAGCTGGTGACATCCCCTCCCATCCCTTCCCGTCCTTCACACTGGCCTTAAGCTTTGCATTAAGCCTAGCGCAAGCCTGGCCTACACAGCCAAGCTTGTCTGGAGGAGCTGAAGGTGCCCAAACAAACTCCATGGAGTTCCCATTCCACGTTTCCGTGGGGATGATACCCATGGGATGGTCCCACTGGGGAAGGAGACCTCCTTGGTGGAGGTCTCAGTGATGGACCCAGGAACTGGATGGACCAGAAAGGGAATGGAGGAGAAAAAAGAAATATAGAGGAAAAAAACAAATATAGCAGAAGATGGGCTTTGGTGCTCAAACCGTGTGCGTGCCACAGTGGCAGCTTCGCTTACCCTTCTTCCTCTTCCGGGACAGTATTACCAAAACACCAGCAGCAACTATAAGCAAAAGAACCACCACTGCAATGCCTGGAGCGAGGACGTGCTCAACCATGTCCAAGCTGCAAGAAAAAAAGCTTGTCTGTTCTCCTCAGAAGCGGCTGCGGGAAGAACCAGCCTGGAGCAGGCTGGGGGTGATGGGACCTGCCTTGTGAGGAAGAGGGGTGGTCAGGCTGCAAGCTGGGCACGGAGCAAAACAAGCTGGCAAGTGGAGAAGCAAACGGACACTTGGGTCAGAGAGCTGATGCTTCTTCTCCGTTTTAAAGCTCAGTTCCTGCATCTCATTTTGTTCTGGTTTAACTCCACTTTTTGTTGACCTTGTAATGGGCAACCAGGCAAGGTCAGGGTGCCAGCTACCCCTTGAGCATGCTGACGGGAAGCCTCAGCTTTACCTGCTTCCTGCATCACCTCCAAGAGGCAGCAGAGGAGGCAAGGAGCTCTGCTGCTCCACTCTTATGCTTTGTCAACTATCTCTGCTTGGCTGCACATGACTACAAAACAGAACAGGGACCCAGCTTGGCACCTGGTTTCCCACAAGCAAACAGTCTCTCTGAGTTTTGGGGAAGGAAATGGAGTCAGTCCTGCAGTTGGAAACCACTTCTCACATGGTGATAACCTACACCCTGTTTAAGCTGCAAGACAGAGAGGGGACAAGTAGGGCTTTACCTGGGCCATGAGACATGGGGAGCTGGGATTATTTTCCGTGTGGAATGGCTGGCTGAGAGGATGAAATGATGGTCTCTAAAGACCAGAGGAGGAGGTCTGAATCATTACAGGAAGCGTGAAGAGCTCAGGAGAGTGGCAGGACTCCACCTACACCAAAGGGACCTCATGGAGAGAGGTGGCTGTTGCGGGCAGGAGCTGGTACTCACTCTGGAGGGCTGGAGCCTTTGTGGTGGGGGAGATCAGATCCCCGTTGGACAACTTCCCCCTGAGGAGTTGTTTCTGTGGGGACTGATACAGAGCTAGTGACATCAGAGTGCTTGGTGTTCGGGGTGTGGGACATTGCTGGGGTAGAGGAAGGAGCTGTAACAAAAAGAGAGGCTTGGTCAGTCTGCTGGCCTCTGAGGGGGAAAATGCTGTGGGTTTTGCAGTGAGTCCGAGGTGACCCACTTACCATCACAGCAGGAGAAGCTGGGTCCCCTCTGCCACATCCAGAGCATGCTCCTCAAGGTGGGAGGGCTGTAATCCCCTGCTCAGGAGGCTTTTTGCAGTGCTAATCCCCCCCAAAACACACACAGCACACAGCAGATTTCACCTTGCAGGAAGAGGGTCTGGGCACCCCATGCCCAGCCTGGCATTAACACAAGGGCTCCATGGTGGGCTAGTCCCAGTTGTGGGGTCAGAGAAGGACATTCCCTAAGGCCAGGACCTGGTGTCCACAGGCATTGGATGCCCCAGAAGAGGAACCAGGGCAGCATGAGGGGGTGAGGAACACTCCACTGTTTTAAAGTAGGCAAGGAAAGCATGGACAAAGACAGCAGGATCTGCTGAGGGCAAAATGGGACACAGAACAGCCCAGTGATGGGGTGGCTGACTCTAGAGTGCTGAGAAGGAGCTGTGGTGAGACCTGGGCAGGGGAAATGGGTGAAAGTGACACTCGCCATGGCAGCAGCTGGCTGAGCCCCGCTGAGACATCCTGTGGCTGAGCCATGCAGTGTGGGCACCCACCTCCTCCATCTGCCCCTCACTGCAGCCCGCGATCCCAGCACTTGGATAGGGACACCCCAACACTGGATATGGGGGACGTGCAAGTACTGACCTGGGGACAGGATCACCACCACATCGTCACTCTCATCAAACCAGGCCAGGCCTGTTCGCACCCCGCAGCGGTAGGTGCCCGCGTCACTCTTCACCAGGCCCTTCACGGTCACTGTGAACACCCGCTGGTCACGATAGTCCCTGATGAAGAACCGGCCCTGCCGCACCGCGGGATACTCCTTCGAGGTGATGACGATGTAAGTACCACAAGTGTAAATTGTTCCCGGTGTGCACCAGTATTTCGGATACATCTCCAGGCCGGCCCGGTACGTGCAATAGACCGAGAGGGACTCCCCCAAGAATCCCCGCACGGTGCCGGGCCCCGTCACTGCCCAGCAGCCTGCGCCTGCGGAGACACACGGAGCACCGGGAATGCTGCTGCTGCTGCCGCCGCACCGACACCGCCCGCCCCGCCCGTCGGGGCCGCCCCCCTGAAGCCCACGCCGGGGCTCGGGGGCTCTGCCCGGCTTTACCTGGCAGCAGGGCCCAGGCGAGCAGCGGCAGGAGCTGCATGGCCGCTCCGGGACGGCGGGGCTCGCAGTCCTGCCTCGACCCGTTCCTCCCCGCGGGGCCCTGCCCGCCCCCAGGGCCGCCACCGCGGCACCGCCTCCTCCCCGTCGGGGCGGAGCCTCGGGACCCCCGGTGCTGCTGGAGAGACGAGACGGAGGCGAGGGGAGCTGCTGGAGAAGCTTTATTGCGGCCGGGAAGGGCCTGGCGGGGCCCCGGCGTTGTCCCCCAGGCTGACCGCGCCGTCGGGGCCGGGGCGCCCTGGGGCGGAGCGGCAGCGGCTGCATCCGTGGGGCGCCCGGGGGGCTCAGCCACCGCGCAGGGTGACCCAGAGCACGGCTCCGGTCATGGCCAGCAACACCAGCAGCTGCAGCCCGGCTATCGCCGGGAAGTAGTGGAAGAGGCTGGGGGTCCCTTGTGGAGCGTCTGTCGCTGTGGCGGGCAGCCAGGGGCTGCTGAGAGAGAGGATGGGTGGCCGGGTGGTGGTGGGAGAGAGGCTGGGGGCTGGGCTGAGCGCCGGGGCTGCAAGTGCAAAGAGGAGACAGTTGCTGAGGGGCCACCGGACACTGACCCGCACTTGTCCCCCTCCATCCCCCCGGGCCCAGGGTACCATCTCCTCCTGCAGCCCAGCCCCAGCCCCAAGACCTGATGGTCACTGGTGCTGGGGAGGGGGGGACGTGCAAGGACCGACCTGGGGACACGATCACCTCCACATCATCACTCTTATCACTCCAGATCAGGCTTCTTCGCACCCCGCAGCGGTAGGTGCCCGCATCCCATTCCACCAGGCCCTTCACGGTCACTGTGAACACCCGCTGGTCACGATAGTCCCTGATGAAGAACCGGCCCTGCCGCACCGCGGGATACTCCTTCGAGGTGATGACGATGTAAGTACCACAAGTGTAAATTGTTCCCGGTGTGCACCAGTATTTCGGATACATCTCCAGGCCGGCCCGGTACGTGCAATAGACCGAGAGGGACTCCCCCAAGAATCCCCGCACGGTGCCGGGCCCCGTCACTGCCCAGCAGCCTGCGGAGACACACGGAGCACCGGGAATGCTGCTGCTGCTGCCGCCGAACCGACACCGCCCGCCCCACCCGTCGGGGCCGGCCCCCCGGAGCTCACGCCGGGGCTCGGGGGCTCTGCCCGGCTTTACCTGGCAGCAGGGCCCAGGCGAGCAGCAGCAGGGGCTGCATGGGCCGGCCAGCCCTGCCACACAGCACTCCTGCCCCTCACGCTCCTTCTTCAATGTGTCTCCGGGGCTTTGCTTTCTCTTCTGTCTGCACTACCAGATTGATGGTGGCTGGACATTTAGCAAGCCTGTGGGTTTTCTCATTTCCTTTGGCCTCAGCTGACTTCCTGCCTCTTTTGTCACGGAGGGCACTGCCCTGCACTGTCCCCTGAGCCCTGCTGCCCTGTTCCCGCCCCGGAGCTCCCCTTTCCTTCCCCAGCATGGCTCCCATGCCAGGGTGCCCTCCTGCCTCTCCCTGCCACACTGCCCAGCCTCTCTGGGCAAGCACCCAGCACCCGACAAGGGATCTGCCTCTCCAGGGTGGCTCAGCCACCCAAACGTGCCCCCAGGCTGGGGGCAGTGCTCCTGTACGGGCACCCTGGTCACCTCTCATGGGCAATACAGAGAGGGAGCCCCAGCCTCCCGCCCCTGCGCAGCTGGACTTGAGCAGCCATGGGGCTGCCCTGGCCAGCACCTTCTCCCCTGGGGCCGTCCCCAGCACAGCCCCTCTGTGGCTCAGTCACCACTTGCCCAGGGCCCAGATCAGATGTCCCTACACCTTCCCCTGTGTCACCATCCCTTGTCCCCCTAGGGCAGTGTTGTCCTCACCTGGCAGAGCCAGGAGCTGTCCCTGGATGGGGCACTCCAGCGACTGGAGGTCTCACCTGCTCTTTTGGTGCCCCCTTCCTGGAGCTTCCCCAATCTGATGTGTTCACACAGGAGGTGGCACCAGCCAGGCCCAGGAAGACAAGACCCTTCAAACCCTCCAAACAATGAACAAGGAGCTGAGACCCCAGTGGGTGGAAGTGTAGCCCTGGCCCCTGTGCTCCCAGTGGGCTCCCAGCAGGAGCAGGCAGCAGAGTGGCAAGGAGAGCAAGGTGTGGGGCACATGGCTGGGCTTCCCAGCTCAGCCCCTCCCAGGCAGCCAAACTGCTGTGTCTGCAGTGGAGGTTTTGCCATCTGGGGCATTTCAATTCCCTAAACAGAACCGAGGAGGAACAACACTCCTCCCAAGCTTTCTGGGAATGCAATGGGGAAGCTGATTGTGCCATGAAATGTGGGATGTGGTGTAGCCCAGGAGGGGATGAAGGTGGCCACACTGCTCTCCCTGATGTGGCTGCTGTGCCACACATAAAGAGCAGGGTCTCTGCAGTGTGCAAGTGCCTGCTTTTTGGAGACACAGAACCTGGAAAATAATTGGAGTAATGAGAAAAGGAGCCCTTGGAGCAGCTGGGTAGGATGTGAGCTTCACTCTTGGACTGAGGGTGGAAAGTTGCTGTAGTAGGGGAGACAGTTGTGGAAGGACACTGTGCCCCGGCTCTTGCTTGGCTGGAGCCAGGCATTTGGTTGTACCAGGCAGGGCTGAGGGCTCCACTCCCCAGTCTGGGGCTCCTCTGGGCCATGGTGAAGCAGGTGCCTCTGTGACCCCAGGGTTCCCCCAGTTACACCACAGCATGTCCCCACACAGCCCCACACATCAGCAACATCAGCCACCAGCACCCCGGGCAACACAGGCAGCTGAAGAAGGGAGCAGGTGAACAGAGAGACAGACAGACACACAGGCAACTGCAGGACACCCAGGCTTTATTGCAAAATTTTTGCTTGGCAGCTCCAGCTCAGCAGACACAGGCTCTCTGCACCCCAAGCCCACTCCTCTCCAGCGCAGGGGCTGCCAGGAGGGGCTGAGGCCTCACGGGGGGAGAAGGACCCAGAGCTGAGCAGCTTCCAGCGCAGGGTGGCTGTGGTGGGTGGCACAGCCTCAGCAGGGTAAGGGGCAAGGGGGCAGGAGGGTGTCCCTGTGGCTCCAAGGTGGTCAGGGTCGGGGGGCAGCCTGGTGCCCTGGTGCTGCCAGCTGCCTCAGAGACCTGCAGGTTTTCCTGGTTGTTGTTCCTGTGCCGGCTCCTCACCCAGGCGGCCCCACATGCCAGGGCCAGTGCCATGAGCACCTTCACACTGAGGAGGAGCAGCAGGTGGGTGATACCAAGCTGGGACCTGGGTAGGAGAAAGGAGATTATGCTAGAGGTTGAGTAAGGGTCTAGGCAAAAAGGGCAGCAGACTGGGGCACTGCCAGCTGCCCTGCTTGTCCCCAGGATGCTCCTTGGGGTTGCTGCAACTGAAGGCATCTGGGTCTGGGGGACGCATGCAGGGGAAAAGGTGTCTTAGGCTTGGGGATGCTTTTGGGGGCTTGCCTGAACCATGACTCACAGCACTGGAGGCTGCCCACAGCCCGTGGGGTACCGGGGGTTGGTGGCTGATGGGCTCACTTCACTGCCCTCAGTTGTGGTTGAAAGAGCTGTGAAGAAAACATGAAGTGGAGACTCCCCTGCGGTCCTTCCTGCCCCCTGCGCACAGGGTCTCTGCCCATGGAGGTGCAGGAGATGAAGATGGGGGTCTCTGGGCTATGCACTGGGTACCGAGGAGGAGGAGGAAGGAAAAGGAGGATTTTACTGGGAGCAACTAATCCCAAAGGAGGGGCTTGTGGAAGCAGAGGTGCTGAACAGGAGTGCGGGAGAGGGACTGCTACGCACAAAGCTCTGTACAACCTCCTCTGAGCCTCCTCCAAATTTGCACTGAGGCAGCCCCCAGTGGGCCTCAGTGCCTGCGAGGAGCTTGTTCCTGCTTTGACAACCCCTGTGTTGTCCTAGCTGGGGAGGCCCCGTCCCCAGCGCTGTGACCCAAGTGATGGGCTCCATCTCATGCCCCTGCTTTGCTCCCAGCCTGACTTTACCTTCAGAGACAACGACCTTGGTGGTGTGCCTCAGGTTGGGCCACAGTCTCCTCTTCACCCCACAGGAATACAAGCCTGCGTCCCTCGGTATGATGTGGTGCAGCGTCACCGTGAATGAGTGTACCGTGTGGTTGTCCCTGATGGACAGCCTGCCGCGTGTCACTGTCACCTCTGAGCCATTGGTTTTGGCAATGTACCGGATGCAAAACCAGGACAACCTCAGGCGGCACCAGTACTTGGGATAAAGCTTGTAGTCTGGCTCGTAGCTGCAGGACACTGCCATCGAGCCACCTGGCGTGGCTGTCACCTGCGCAGGGCCTGTGATTGCCCAGCCACCTGCGGGGGACAGGGAGAGGAGCTTCGAGCATGTACCAGCATTGCCTCGGGGAGCTGAGCCCGGGGTGCTCAGGGACACCCGAGGGTCCCTGCACCCAGGGAGTGGTGATGAGTGGTCCCCAGTCATTAAAAATAGCCCCCATCAAGTGTATGTGTAATTAAAAGAGCCAAAGCCTGATTTCCAGGGTTTACAGGACAGCAGCACAAGCTTATGTTAGAGATCACGCCCTGTAGCCATCCACTGACCACAAAAAAAAATGCTGTCAGCTGGGCTATTGCCATAACTGTGGTGGACTTCCTGAGCTGGCTCGGTCCCCCCCAGTCTCTCTGCAACTCTGCCCACAGGGTGGAAACTGCCTGATCTGTGCTCCCGGGTCTCACCTGGGAAAAGGGTCCAAACCAGGAAAATCCTCATTTTCTGGCTTCTCACTCCCAATATGGACTTTTCCTTGCAGTCACTCATGTAGCAGCCTGCGGGACGGAGCCAGGTTCACAAGCACCCGGGTGTTCCAGGCTTTCCCAAGCCTCTTTCTCCCTTTGTTTCCTTGGGCAGTGTTTACCCGCAGACCCTGGATGTCTGTTTTAAAGGCGGTTGCTTCTTCCCCTTCACCCAGGGACCATGACTCACCCTGGGGGCGTCTCATGAGAGACACTCTGCTTCACTCTGAACAGCCAACGGTTCCCAGAAAAAACACCAAAGTGCAACAGCTTCCTCCATCGCGATGCCTGTCCCAGCAGGAGCGCAGCCCCTTCCCTGAGCCCAGAGCTCGAAGGGCTTTGGGGGCCTTAGCAGGGGGGACACGCTAGACTGGGGGTCTGGGGACCAGGATAGAGCGAACGCAAGTGAGCCCCTGTGGATGGGCTGGTTGGGACTGCCAGGATGCTCTCCTGGTCGTGATGGATTGGGTTGACAGACTGGCATGATGGACTGGGATGGTGGACAGCCGTCCCCACTGCGCTGCTGCTCCCCGTTTCCCGAGTCAGCTGCCAGTGGGAGCTTTTTGTTTGTTTTCTCAAGCAGAAGTGTTTCATTTCCCCCCCCAAACCCGCCTATTCTGGCACAGCCGTGAGTTTGGAGTGACAATGCTGTTTTTCTCCCAAAATTAAATGTTTCCACTGAAAGTTTCAGAAACCCAAACACAAAAAGCCGAGCCGCTGCCCTGGCAGCTGCCTTGCAGACAGCTTTCTTCCTCGATGGCCCTTGGGAAGAGCAGAAAGCACAAACCCCGGGCTCTGCCGGAGGCTGAGGCTGCTCCTTCCCCTTCCCGGCCCCTCCCTGTCCCCTGCCATGTCAGGAGGAAGCCCTCGGTTTTCTTTCTGATTATCAGGTAACCCCATTAGTTCCCAGTAAAGCAGGTGACCAGTTGTGAGCCAAGTCACTGGAAACAGCAGAGTGATCTACATTCAAGAAGTGGCTTGAGATTGCAGTCCTGCTTTCTGCTGATAAGCCTTCCTGGAAAGCCTGGGCAGCCCAGGCTTCAGCCACCACCGCAGCCGCTCTCAGCTTCCTTGCCTTGAGTATCAGTTCCCATTGCCCCCTCCTAACACAGCCCCAGTGCTGCCAGGGTGCCCCGGGGACCCTCAAAGCGGATGGCATCAGGAGGGCAGCTCTGTGGGCACACCACCTTGTCCCCTCTCCCCTCCAGACCAAGCCCCTGCAGAGGAATTTCTTTATTGGATTTATCTGAACCCAAAACAATCTGTTCACTTCTGAGCCGGGGACACATCCTGCTCCTCAGCCTGTACAGGAGTCGGGGATGTGGTTACTTGCCAGCCAAGAGGCATAGGTCAGGCTGCCAAAGCAACACAGGGACAGGGTTCTCAGGGTCCTGCAGGCTGGGGGATGGTGCCAGCATGGCCTTGGGCTCCAGCATCCTGGGCAGAGGCTGTCATGCCACCGAGATGCCACGGTGGTGGAACAGAAGCAGCCTCCTCCTGCAAAGCTTCTTCACCACAGCAAAGACTTCCCCAGGGATGGTCTTGCAGGGATGCTCTGCCCAAGAGGAATGATCTGCTAGAGCAAGTAGGAACACCCTTCTCCTAGGAATTGTTGGCTGGGCATCCCTCTCACCTCCTCCTGACACAAGGTGTTTGTGTAGGTACCGTTGTCCTCCATCCTGGGGTCCTGTTCCGTGTCACTGCGTCCACCCTGGCAAGGGGACAGCGTGTCCCCACAGCCCTGGGGCACAGTTGGGCAATGTGGGGGCTGCCCGGGGTGAGCAGCCTCTCTGCATGGCCCCTGCCCACCCTGTCCCAGCCCATGCTGCCTGCAGGGCCCGCATTGCCAGCACCAGGGGCTCTCACCTTTGCCAGCTCCAGCTCATTGTCATAGACAGGTCCGTGGTCCGGTTCCATGGCAGTGCCCGGCTCATGGCAGGTGGCAGGGGTTTTGGTGCAAGGGGACAGCGTGTCAGAAAGAAGAGGTGTGGGAGGAGGTTTTCTGGGTTGCTGGGAGCAGGGAGCTCCCTGCAGCCCCATGTCCAGGGTGGGTTTTTCCCCCAGGGTGGGTTTTTCCCCCAGGTCCTGGGATGGGCACTGAGATGTGCTTGGGATGGGGCCTGCATGGGCACTGTTACCTTCCCTCCTCCTGTGCAGGATGCAGAGGAGCCCCGTGGAGCCAGCCACAGCCAGGAGGGAGAGCAGGACCACGCTGGGGACTAGGGCACTCAGGGCTGAGCCCTTGGGGCTGGAGGTGAAGGAAAAGGAGTGGGACTGGTTTTCTCCTTCCCAAGGCTGGGGCTTTGCTTTTGCAGTGCCCCATGTGACAGTGCCCTCCCGCAGCCCCTCTGCAGCCATGGGGTGGGACACAAAGCAAGGACAACAGCCTGGGACCCAACTACATCACATCCAAGTGGCCAAGCCGGTGGGTGAAGACCCTGAGTGTCCCCATGAGCCCCCCACACAGGGGCACACACTGCAGCCCACAGTGGTGAGAGCCCCTGCCCTTCCCTGTGCCCACCCTGTGCCCCAGGGCCCTGGGCTCACCCCATGGCAGTGGCGTTGGTGGGAGTGGGATGTTCCATTGTGGTGCTGGAGATCCAGGAGGTAGCCAGGGAAGCTGCCAGGGTAGTTGATAGAGCTGCATAAACAAAGGTCCTGGTGGGAACTGCAGGCTGGAGGTGACCATGGGTCCTCCAGCAGCGGGCTAATACTTGCCCACATCCCCTCCAGAACATGTCCCTGCCCTACCAGCATCCTTGTGGGATACACCTTGTCTGTGTCTGCCTCCTCCCTGCCTCTCCAGGGCGTGTGTCCCTTGGTGAGACATCTCTCCAGTCTCGGAATTGGCAGTGCCGGGTTAACCGTTGGACTTGATGATCTTAAAGGTCTTTTCCAACCTAAAAGATTCTGTGATTCTAGGATTCCACCCACCATGAACCAGAGGTTTTCCCAAGGCTGGTGGGGTCAGATCCACCTCTTTTCCTTGTCTAGAAACTTAATGATTTATCATTTGCCTGTCAGGGGTGGGTTTGGCAGGCGGTCCCTGGCCTCAGTGCTGGCGTTCAGCGTTAGCACTTCCTGCCCCATGTAGCTGGCAGCTCTGCCATCCTGCCTGCAAGGTGATGGGTGCCAGGAACCCCCAAAACAGCCCAGAGCTGGACCCTACATTGGGTTCCAACATGCTCTGCCTTCATCTATGAGCATTCCCTAAAGACAGCAGTCTGTCAACCCTCTAAACCTCTGCCACTGGTTTATACTGGATCTCAGGGGCTCTACATTGCTGTCTCCTCTCAGGTTGCTGCCAGCGGCCTCTCCAAAAAAGAGCCTTGGACAGCAAAACCTCAAGCCAACCAGACACAAGGGCTTACCTGGGACCACTCTCAGTGTTACCGGCTCCATCAGGTCCCTGCCTGTTCTCTCGACCCCGCACCAGTAACTCCCAGAATCTGCCTTGGAGACATTCTCCACAGTGAGCAGGACCACGTAGAAGATATGGTTGTCTTGGATGGAGACCCGGCCATGCTTCCAGGGCACTTCCTTGCCCGCGGTCTCCACCACCTTGCGGCAGGAGCCCCAGCTGGCCCCCCGGCACCAGTACTTGTTGTAGCCCTTGTAGCTTGGGGGGTACCAGCAGCGGATGGAGAGAGTGTCCCCAGCACGGCCGCTGACCTCCCTGGGGACAACCAGAGCCTGGCAAACTGCAAAGAAACCCCCAGTTACACTGGAGAGAAACAGGGCTGCAAAGTCAGCCTTTGCCCCAGGCCCTCCTTCTCATCTCTCTTTGGAAGGAAGCACTGTGGAGCAGATTCCATCTGCCAGCTTTTAGCCTCAGACATGAAGCTGCGGTGATGGGGTCAGCTTGCCCAAGGATGACTATGAGAACCGCCCGGCCAAGTGGCAGATAGAGGGGCTGGGGCAGCTCCTGGGCTGCACAGCAAGTTACCCCATGGGAGCTCCCAGCCCTGCAGCAAGGAGGAGCTGTACCTTGCTTTGGCTCCATCAGTGCCCAACAAGGAGTCCATGCCCCTGGGAGGGCTCAGCAGCCCGGACCCCTTGGTGCTTGCAGGAGCTGGAGCATCCTGCATGGTCAGAGCGTGTCCTCACCTGGGAGAAGGAGCCAGCCCCAGCCTGGTGATATTCCCATCATTCCACCTTGCTCTGGAGATCTGTGAGCATCAGCCACCCATGCAGGGCAGTGAGCCGGGTGATGATGAGCTGATGTGCACTCTCAGATTCTTTCGCTGCTTTTTTGCTTGTGCAAGAGGCAGCAGTGAAGCGCTGCTCTGCTGCTGGGTTATTTTTATCTGCCTGGGCTTCATCTCTGGGCTGGGGAGTTTCTGTTGCAGGTGAAAAGCTGCTAAGATGCTTTTTGTGAACTGGCACATCTGAAGCACAGCGGGGGTGGGTGGGCAGCTGCAGAAAGTGGACATGGGACCCTGTGCATCCCACTTGGCAGGAGGTTGTAGGAGGGAAGGGGTCTTCAGCCCAAACAGCTGCTGCAGTGAGATGCAGAAGCACACGAGCTGAGAAGAGCTTCCAACACCAAAACAGGGCAAAACCAGCATGGGAGCTTTGCTTGCTCTTCGCAGAGCCCACCTCACGTTCCTGAGGGTGCTGAAGGCTGCATGACCTGGTGCTCCCCCTTGGCTGGGCTAAAGAGTGATGGGTGCAGACTCCTGGGTGCTTGGAGGGTGTCAGCTCATCCCCTGGGCTGTGCTTTGGCTGAGAGAGCCATGCCAGGCCCTGCCAGTTCTCGGAGGTGCAGGTGCCTGGCCCCAGCCCTGGGCTCTGCTGGGGTCTGCAGCAGAGAGCTGGTTTGGGGAGAAGTGGGAGACTTGAGACATGTGGAGAGGGGGGAGCGGCACTGATCCAGACATCACCCGGAGCTGCTGTACAGCACCAAGGGCTGTGGCTGGGTGACTGGGGGTTGGCTCTGCCAATGGTGCTCACTGGGACAGAGTGATTGGGATGTGGGTCTTCCTCTTCCTCTGGCTTTTTTATCCCAGGCATGACTACGCTGGGGTTCTGGGGAAAATTGAGAGCATGGCTGTATCACTGGAGCTGGTCCAGGCAGCGGCTCCTCCGTGCTCCTGCTCCCCATTCGGCATTGAAGCTTCTTGCAGATGACAAGACTTGGATTGCCCTCAGGAGCAAGTGGCACTCAGAGGAGCTCCCCTGGCCCGTGGCAGGGCAGGGACGGAGCCAAGCTTCCCTCCAGCTTAAGCTCCATCTTGGCCGCTCACTGCCCAGGCTGCTGCCGCAGGGCTATCTGCAGGTCCTTCGTGCAGCATCCCTCTGCTTTTTTTTCTTTCCATCCTTGCGGTTCTGCTTCCTCTTTCTAAAGCTACTGTGTAAGTTTCCATTTCGCAGTGGGGTGATTCTATTTGGGTAGATGACGAGAGCTACCCGCATGGGTGCTTTTCCTTCCACACTTCCACAGCCTGGGCTGCACAGCTGAAATCCTGACATCTGCACGAGAGGCTGGGCTGAGGGGAGCAGGATGGGAACCTGCCCTCCACCCCACACTGCCCTTCAGCCCCTTCACTCTGTGTGAAGACCTGGAGGGAAGGCAACAAGACCCCAGGTGAAAATAAAGAAGCAGAAGTCTGAAGGCTGTGTGGGAACAGGGGTGACCACACCAGCCATAGCACCACCTCATTTCTGGCTCACCTCTGAGTCACCGGGGACAGAGAGGGGACAGAGGTCACATCTTTGAGCAGACACTGACCGCCCCTTCCTTCCCACATGCTCCTCAGCACTGGGGAGGATAAGGAGGGGCTGCCAGGGCAGAGCACCCTCAGGGGTGGCCTGGCTCAGGGATGCTGGGATTTTAACTCCAGACTGGGGGCTATTTTAAACACATCTCAAATCTTCTGGTCTCATCTTATTTAATAACCTCATGGCAGGGTGGGGATAAACAGCGCTGCTGGCCCAGTGGTACGTGCATCGTGCTGCTGGACCCCGGGCACACTGCGGGAGCCAGTCTTGCACAGTACGGAAGGGACAGGGGTTGCTTTTGCAGGATACAGGGAATCTCAACGGGAGAGGCAGAAAGAGTTTGGGGCAGCAGCAGGGAAACACATCCAGGTTGTCCGGAGAGCTGCAGAGGATGCCCGTTTGCAGACACGGGGCTTTCTGGCAGCGAGGGGCCAAGCGCAGAGCTGCTCGATGTGTGTTTATGTAGATCGGCTGCAGTTCTGGAGCCCTGGAAACTCAAGTCTTGTATCCCTTTTCAAAATCCTGAAATCGGGGAGAAATGCAAAGATTTGTGGCACTTTGCAGGTCTTCCTGTGCTAGAATGTCTACATAATGCCTGTTCCTACAGGGTTTGTAAGGTGCAGCCTGGGACAGGCTGTTAAAGGGAAGGGGAAGACTCGACCCCAAATCCAAGCAGCTTCTCCTCGCTGCACCCCAAAGCCAGGCGCAGCTCCTTCTTGTTGCAGGGCTGGGAGCAAGGAGCACCCATGGAGTAACTTGCTGTGTACCCTGGAAGCTGCACCAACTCCTTTACCTGCTACTTGGCCGGGCTGTTCTCATAGTCATCCTCGGGCAAGCTGAGCTCCTGCTCCCAGTTCATGTAAATGTTACTGGAAGCAGCTGCTCGCTCCCAGTTCATGTAAATGTTACTGGAAGCAGCTGCTCGCTCCCAGCTTGCAGTGACCTGGAGGGGACAAGTTGTGTTCAGACCAAGGAGGGCTCCAGGCAGTGGCTCCCTCATGATGGAACCATCACAAGACCCCCATCCCCTGTCCTCCCACCCACAGTACCTGGAGATCCTTTTCCTTCTTCAGCTCTGTAGCCTGGGTTCCTGGGGGAAGAGCAAGAGAAATGGCTCAGATCAACATGAAACTCCCTTTGCTGAAGAGGGGTCCTGAGCCATGCCACAGAGTAGGACCACAGCTTGAGCCCCCAGATCACTGGTACCTCTGCTCTTCTCCCGTGACGCTCTTCTCACCCTCCAGCAGATGATGATGCCCAAAACGAGTGCAGCGGGGGGTGTCACAACCAAGACACACAGGTTTGGAGTCCTAAGAGGGGAGAAAAAGGTGTTCCTGCCCTTCTGCACTGCCCACTCTGCAGCCCTGTGCCTCAGTGAGGGCTTTCAGACCTGTATTTGGCACAACCCCAGGGTGTACAAGACTCCATGGGCAGGCCAAGATGTTCCAAGGATCTCTCCCAGGTTTCCTGGCCATGCACGTGTACAAGCAATTTCTGGCCAACTTGGCATGAATGAGTTGCACAGATTCCTCCCCTACCTCCATGGACAAGTGCCCAGACAGACATGGCACACGCCTGCCTGGGGTGTCAGTGTCCCCAGCAGCCCTGAGAGAGCTGGGCAAATACTCTGGGAGCCCCAACCAGTGCAGCCCCACGACATGCAGAGGTACAGCAGCCCCCTTAGCATCCCATTTTGCTTTCTCTAGAGATGTTCCACTGGCCCCAAAGCCCTGTGGGCAGGCTGGAGCTGGATGCTACATCCTTGGGCTGCCTGGTCGTTGGGCTGGGGATGGTCTCTCTCCTCCTTGGTGGGTCTGGCACTCACCCAGCCTGCAGGCTTTTGACTTTTGGCATGGACATGTTATTTTCCAGCTCCAGGGGAGTCCATGAGAAGGTGGGAGCAGATGTGGCCTCTTCTCCTTTTGTCGTGTGGAGGTCATAGTGTGTTGTTGTGGGCACTGCGGGGTAAACAGGTGAGAAGCAAAGCACCATGGCACGTGTTACCTGGTCCTGGGATGTAGCAGAGTTTGGTGACTGCTGCTGGCAGGGAGGTAATGGGGGGTGGCTGGGAGATACCAAGCATGGCCCCAGGGGAGATGTGGACACTGCAGGAGCTGGGAGGGGGTGTGCTAAAGGGTCACCAAAGGCAGCTGGATGGGGAATTCTGCCATTCTTGGCTCTCCCTGTCCTCTGCCCCAAGCCTCCCCTCTCTCCATTCCCTCTGCCCCTCCAGCCTCCATCAGAGAACTCAGCGACACCAGGGGCTTACCTGGAAGAATGGACACCATGACGGGAAACATGGGGTCATACCCGGTTACCTGGATCCCACACCAGTACCGATCTGCATCCTCCACTCTTAGGTCCTCCATGGTCACCACAAACACATGCTGAGTGGGGTCGTCTTGCAGGGAGACCTTGTCCACCCTCACTTCATCCCCAGGGCCTGTGGTCTGAATGAGGATGGAGCAGGAAAACCAGATCCTGCCCCTGCACCAGTACTTATTGGCATCCACTAGCTCTGGCTTGTACTTGCAGGGTACCTCCACGGAGCCCCCCAGGAAGCCACTGACATTTGCAGGGCCCTGCAGAGTCCAGCATCCTGCAGGGATAGAAGTCGTGCCAATGTGTGGGCAAGCACAAGCCCACACACAAGCCTCCTGCCTGTCCCCAACCTGCTGTCCATCTCCCTGCCACGTGAACTGCTTCGTGCCACCCCTGGAAAACTTCTCCTACAGCAAGTGGGGCTGCAGCCTGGGCATCCGGGTGTAAGGTGGGGGGAGGCTTTTCAGGACCAGGGGCCAAGGAGGGAAGGAGATCATGGGGGGAACCACTCTGTCTCTCTTTGCTGCTCCATGAAATTCCAGTGCCAGGAAACGCCCTTCTTCTGCCAGTGAGCTCTTCAGAGAAGAGCTGCCTCTGCTGCCCTCTGGGGAGCTTCACTTCAGCCCTGCCCCAAACCCAACCCCCCCCGGGTCACTGCTGCCCACTCCAAAGCATTCGGGTTGCTGTTAAAGCCATCTCTGCCAGCAAACACAAGGTAGCAAGCCCACGCTGCCTGCCCTGCCCACTGCTCTCATGGCACAGAGATGTAACAGGATTCTCAGGCTCCCTGCACACTCCTGCAAAATGTTTTTAGGGATCCATTAATTGGAAAAGGTTCCCAACCTCTGCATAAGATTGAAATAATTAATCGGAAAGATATCCAAGAGGCATTTCTCACTGGTGGATAAGAAAGTGAATTTTAGAAGGTCAGCACAGCCTCAGTGAACCCTTATCTGCTCCATCAACAAAAGAAGATCCTGCTCTCACCTGGGAAGAGAATCCAGGTCCAGATCAGGAGTTTTTCCTCCATCCAGCTTGCTGGGTGGCTGCAGGCTCAGCCCTCACTCCCTGGAGCTACATGTCCCCTGCAGTGTCTGTGCCAGATGCCAGCCACCCTCAAAGGAGCCCTTTGCTGCGGTGGTTCCTCAGCTTCCTGCTCCGGCTTTGCTATCCCCACTTCTCTAGCTCAGGACAGCATGTACAGTTGTTCCTCTGGCCCAGGGAGACCTGTTCCAACCAATTCTTCCCAACTCACTCAGCCCGTCTTCACTTTGCCCTTGCCAGCACCTCTGGTGGCTGAAGAAGTGAGAAGGAGGACAGAAGCAGGGGGATGGCTTTGGCAAAAACCTCAAGAGGCTAAACTCAGCATTCACTTTCAGTTTAAGAGTTTCAGGGCAGAGAAAAAATAAGTTCTGCTTTTGAAAGGGGAAAACCTGATGCTGAAGAGGAGAAATGTGTTGAGGATGGCCAAATCTGTATCGGCCTGTGGCTTGTGCTCTGGTGGTACCTGTGTGCTGGGCTGCTCCGGGCTGTGTGGCTGTGTGCTGGGCTGCTCCGGGCTGTGTGCATGAGAAGCAAGCGCTGGAGGAGCTGGGGTTTAGCTTCCATCTGCCCCAGAGCTGTGTCACCTGTAACCAGCCCCGATGTCACCAGGAGTGTGGAAGCCGGGGTGGGAGAGTCGCCCCCCAGCAAGGTGTCACGCACGGGCTCTCCCAGTGGTGCTGTACTGCTGGTGGTACCCGAGAGCTGCCAACGTACAGGGATACTGTGTCCTCAGGCAGAGGCCTGAGCTCTTTGAAAGACAAACAAGACAGTGTCAGCCTGTCTGAAAACCTGTCAGGCAGGACAGGCAGACACCAGGCAAGAGTTTTGCAAATGCACTGGAGGGATGTGAGAGAAGCATCCCTGCTGCTGCCCGGCAAAGCACAGTGAGCCTTTGCCACCTTTCCCTCACAGGAGGAGGAGGATTGGGAGAAGTGGCACCACGTGGAACATGCACAGGGGAAGTGCCTACAAAGGCATTTGCTGGCTGGGGACTTTGAAGACAGCTCAGTTACCCGAAAGCAGCCAGAAGCACTTCTTCAAAGAGCCACTTTTCTAGAAAGGCTGGGGGAATTTGCCAAGCCACATCCATGCCATTGCCATGAGGTGAGAGGTATCATTTCCCCTTCCCTTTCTCTGTTTCAGGTTTGGTTTCTAGGCAGGATGAGCAGATGCCCAGCACAGCACAGGGGCTGGGACCCTTGGCACAGGCTAGGGCCAGTTCCTCCCTATCACTGTGGTCCCCAGGACTGGGTTACCCTCCAGAGAGCTCCTGGCCATGTTGCAGAGGCTGAAGGCAGGGCTCCTTCCTGCCCCTCAGGACACTGCAGGGTTTTACAGCCTCCCAGCATTGACACTGCAGCTTGCATGTGGGGGTTTAACTCTGATATTTCTCCTTTCAGCTGCTGGGTGAAGGGGCCCTGGCTGCAGCAGGGATGCTGGCCAGGGCATGTCGATGTGGGTTTTGCTCCGGCTCAGTGCCTCAGCCCCAAACCACCTCGGCAGCCTGTGAATGTGCTCCTGGAGGGGAAGAGCAAGATGGGAGTGAGCAGGAGAGAGGAGTCCTGGAGCACTGACACGAGGGGTTCTGTCATGCAAGGGGCTGCAATATTTATCCCAATTAAAGCGAGTGTCAGGTTGGAAGTGATGGAACCAGAAAGGGAGTGGAGCAATTCAGACAGAAACCAATGCAGCAGAGCATGGTGCAGAGCCACGCTGCCTGGTCCCCTGAAGAAATGGAGAGAGCTGGGGCACAGACATGGGTGCTGGGGTGCTGGGATGCTGCAGACACCTGGGGGGTGAATGAATATATGCAGCCACCTGCAGAGGAGGCTGCAGCAAAGGGCAGGGGAAGGCACCAGGCTCTGCACCCTCACCTCTGCAGGGCAGCTGTGGCTGAGCAAGGGGGCCCTGATGGGACAAGCCAAGCCCTGCCTGCCCAGAGCTGGATGCCTGTGCTGTCCTTGAGCCAAGACCCTCTCCCTTTTTGCGTCAAGTTCTTGGGGAATACAAGGCAAGGCTATTCTGTAAGAGAAGCAGCATTGCTGAAACACTTCTCAGGAATCCCAGTAGGAACAAATCAGTTTGTCTTTTTGTCTCAGTCACACATGAGGTTGGAGCAAGCACTCGTGCGTGGATCGGTAGCTGTGTCAGTGAGCAAAGTGGCCCTGGCAGTGGAGATCAATCACTGGCAACCAGAACATGGCAGTGGGAGAGGAGCTGACCCCTGTGCTTCTGCAGCCACTTCCCCGCCGCTGCCCAGCAGCAATGACACATGGAGTGACATAATCAGACACTGCTTTTGCCGTGGCTGTGGTGAGATTCTGGGTCCAAGTTTAGTCTCTGGCAGCGGCCTTAAGAAAAGGCTCAAAGCCCCTGTAGTGAAGACAGCAACTGGGTCAGTCCGTGCCTGCACCCCTCAATGTGTGGCACCACACCGACAGGTCTTCCCAGCTCCCATCCCACCTTACTACCCCCCTGCCACAGCTGGGCCTTTCCAGAGTCCTCCTCAGCTCTTCAATGACAATTCCAACCTCAATCTAGGCCCTTTGAAAAATAATCAGAGTGTTTCAAACTGTGCTTTCATGGGCAGATTTGGCAGCTTTGGTGAAATTGTCCTCAGGAGATAAGGCTGAATATAATAATTGCTAATGCAGCTCCTTTAGAGCTGGCTGACTGAGCACACACTGTCTAATCTCTCCCTTCCGCTGTCATCTCAGATAACCAAGATAAGGCCAGATCATTCCCAGATCTCCTGATTTAGCAAAGCTAGTAAAAGATAAATCCTTGCAGACTTTGTGGTGTTGGAGGTTTTACGCTGTGCTGTGCCTTAAGCTGGACTCCTCAGCCAGAAAGGGCTAAGGCAGGGGTTAGTTAGTGCGGTGAAATTTAGAAAGCAAAATTCATCAGGTTCAGAGGATGAAATTCTGACTCCTTCTGAGTTCACGGGGAAGGAATGACTTTAGCAGGGATCAGATCTCCCCCCAGAAGTGTTGTACAACTGTGCAGGGAGACACTACAGCAGGTTAATGGTGTTGGGCAGCCAAGAATGAGCAGGAGTGTGTAAGTACAGTACCGCAGAAACTCTTGAGAGCTGGATTTAAATCTTCCACTGCTATCCTGTACTTGTGCAGGCAAATAGACAAGTAATTAAACTATCAGTGATACGGTCTACCAGCAAATGACCAAACAATGGAGCTAAATTGCAGGTTCATTTGAAATCACTCCTGCCATTTGCAGGTCATTTCCTCTGATTTCATCGCTCTGCACTGATTTCAGCTGGTCAGCACTTGCTCGGGGCTATAAGCCTCTCGCTGGCTCCCAGGAACATCTGCTGGGGTCTTGGGGAGACTGGGAGAGAAAGTAGTTTGCTTTGGATGGTGGGGAAAGCCATTTGTTGGTGTGTGAGGGAAGCAGAGTGATGCAGGTATCTGGCTCCTGGGCTGGCTATAAAGCCCTTGGAGCGGTGCCAGGCTCTGTTCCTGTTTGTTTTTTGCCAGCAATCTGTGTTGTCTCATTAGACCACATTACACTTGATATCATGATAGATAGAAAAGTATCTTCCTTCTGAGCACTGTTAAACTTGCAGGGCCAAATGTATCTCTGGTGTAATGCCAATGCTTGAAGTAGGAAAGGAGAATTTGCCTTTAATAGGTCCTCCTTGCCTAGCAGCAGCTCCTCACTGCTCTCCTCTGCTACTCAGAAAAGGGAGATGTTGCTGGAGCTGAGATGGGTCAGAGGATGTCCTCAGAGTCCCTCCTGCAGCAAGGATGTGCCGGGAATTCCCCTCCAGAGGTAAGCAGGGCTAGAGTCTCTGTTCTGGTGGTGTGTTATGGGCTTCCTCCTCTCCTCACTGAGGGAGAGGTTTGTCTGAGCACTAGCACAGCTTGGGTGCCAAGAGCAGAGCTGAACCACGCCTGCAATAGATCTGGGTCTCTGGGGCCTCTGTGACACAGCAGGCAGTTGAGTTGAGGAGGCATCGAGGCAGTATCCTGCTCTGTGTGGGTGCTGGGGCAGGAGAAGACTGAGTGTGCACTCAAGACGTGTTAGCATAAGCTCTTCATCCTCAAGAGGCCATTAGAGCACTGGGACACCTATGGAAAGGATTGTGCTGACACTCATGGGCTTTTTGACAAGTTCTTGGTGTGTTTAAGAGGGCAGAGAGTTTCTCTGGCTTTGTTCAAGTCCCTCGGGTTTGCAGCTCTTGTCCTCCAGGCCCTACCTGGTGCGGAGTGTCTGTGCTATGTTGAACCATGATGCTGGCTCAGCCACTTGTAAATTGTCTGATCCAGACACCGCGGAGCGTTATATCATTTATTTTTGTGCTGTTGATTGTCTTCCAGTGCTTGAGACCAATGGGTGGTCTGGCTGCAGGATGGTCTGTGTTGGGCCTGGGTTTAGTTTCTTGGCCTCGGGCAAGCCTGAAAACCCCCTGGTCCCTCTGGGTTGTTTTTAATCTTTTCTGGCTGTTGTTGCCAAGACTGATCATATGACCTGGCCACACTGTCTCTGCTGTCAGAGGAAATAACGGGCAGATATAATTAGCAATGGAAGACCCAGGCAGTCAAACAACAACTGGACGGGTGCAGATGGCTCTTGGAAGCATGGTCTGTTCCTCTGGCTTGGGGCCGTCTGCTGATCTGGAAGGAGGGAACTGGAGGTTGAATTGAGCCTCTCTTAAATAAACTTCTCACTAAAGATAAATCTCCTTCTAGTCTAACGGACAACACCAGATTGCTCTAAAGGGAGTTGTAAATAAAAGGATCTCAATGAGATATCGACTGTCGCCTCCAGGTTTAGGCACAGATTCCTCTTCTTTCTAAATACAGTTTGTTTTTTCCCTCCAAGCAGGCTCCTAGCTGGGCTCTGTAAATGCAGCGGGCTTCCAAAGGGGACCTGCCAGGGTAGCCAGGCTCGGGTTAGCACCGGTTTTGTATCGGAGCTGAAATGGCCGGGCTAGCACAAGCTGCTGCCCCTCCCCAGGGGCACTAACACAGGTGACCACCCGGGTCAGTGCTTTGCCACTGCCCATGGATGCCCAACGGCTGCCTGGGCTGATGGCTGGAGGGGCGCCAGCCGGAGCAGCCCCGAGGTGGATGCGGGGCTCCCTGACGTGAGCACCGATGAGCCGGGAGTGAAGCACGGCTGGAGCAGCGCAGTGGACTTGGCTTCTCGCTCTCAGCTCAGCGGCTGATCCGAGCTGGCAGCAAGAAACGGCTCTGCCGAGGGATGCCTTCCAGCCCCGCCTGCCTGTGCCCCGTGGGCACCTCCGGCAGCGTTTCCCGGTAGCGATGGTGAGGGCAGGGAGCCCCGGGCTCTTTGCCGAGCCCGGGTGGACTCTGTTACGGTGGACGGAGATGGGAGGTGGGGGATGCTGGAGAGAGACCACCGGTTGTGTGGAAGCCGCCAGCCTCCCTGCCTGCCTGGAGCGGAGCTCCCCCGGCCTCCCCGCCCCCGGGCGGGACCGGCCTCTCCCCGCCCGCCCCCTCCGCGCCCTCCAGCCCTGCGGGAGCGGGGCGGGCACGGCCGCGGCGGCGGCGAGGAGCCGAGCGCTGCTCCGCGGTCCTGCGGGGAGCCGCACCGAGCCGAGCCATGCTGTGCTGAACCGGGCCGGGCCGCGGCCCTTGCGGAGCTGGGCCGGGACTAACGGGGCCGGGCGGGGGCACACCGGGACTAGCGGGACCGGACCGGGACGAACGGGGCGGGGCCGGGCGCTGTCCGCGGTGCTGAAGGCGGGGCCGGGCTCTGTCCGCGGTGCTGCCGGAGCGGCCCGGCCCGGCCCCCCCACCCCCGGCTTCCCCCCGGCCGATGCTCCCCGGCCATGGAGCCCCGCGCCGCCGGCTCGGGGGAAACGGGCTACAACGAGGCCCTGCTGCACAAGGTAGGGCCGGGGCTGTGGCGGTGCTCGGAGACACGGGCGGGCTGCGAAGTGCACCGGGGAGGGGGTGCGGGTGCAGCGTGAGAGCAGCTGCCGGGGCCGGGCGTCTGCTTGAACTTCCCCGGCAAGCTCTGTCCCTCTCCCTCCCCCGCTCCTGAGCTCCCGGCGGGGGTCCATCCGCCGCCCCCAGTCCCGGCGCGGGGGTGGGAGGCCGTGGCCGCAGCTCTTCCCTCACCCCCCCACCCCATCTTGCCGGGCAACCCGCGGGGCCCTCGCCGGTCCCGGCCACGTCTCGGGTGCCGGTGGGAAGGGGTGGCAGGATCGGGCGTGTTCGCAGAGCGAAGCGGGCAGGAGCCTGGCAGGGGGCCAGCCCCGCAGCACAGCCCGCAGCGGCCGTTCGGCCTCTCCCGCTGTCCTGTGCGTGCTCGGGAGGGTCGAGGGGAGCTGCACCCCCAGCTCTGCTTGCCAGAGCCAGCCTAAGGAGCTGGGGATTCCCTGACATGAAATAGGGCCGTTCCAAGAGACGTCCCTTCCTTCACTCCTTGCTTTAAACTCCTTCCCTTCTGCGGTGTCCCTGGGGCTGCGTTTTGTAACTCCAGGTCGCACGGAGGGTGCCCGGGGCTGCTGCTGTCCCCGAAAGACCCGGGTGGCTCAGGTTCTGCTGGAGCCGGGCTTTTGCTCCTTGCAGTCAGACGCTGCTCTGCAACTCCGGGAGACATGGAGGAGGCGCTGATCTCGGCCAGATCCACTCATCACTCCTCCTTGCTGTCCTCACGGCACTTTGCTGCAGTCCCCGGTGACTCTGCAGGCACCAATAGCCCTGGGGAGCAGGGGCAAAGCAGAGGTGGGGCAAGGCAGGGGAAAGGGCTGGCGCTGCATGTATCCCTCTTGACAAATCCCGGTCTATTTTACATCCTGCGCTACTCAGGGCAACCTGCCCAGCCCTTGATTAGCAGGAAAATATCAATTACTAGGAACTTTCATTTCTCTTGTACACAGAGTACGTAGGACACGCCTCCAGGGATGACTCGAGAAACTTTGATTCTTTGCAAAGCCTTAAGTCTCTCTTCTCCAGCAATGAGCTGTGGCAGGAAAGGAATGATATTGGTGGAAATGAGTCTCTGGGCAGAAAAGCTGCCCAGGCAAATAACCATCCCAGTCCCATGTTCTCTGCCATCTCCTTTGGTATTCTGCTGCCACTCCTGGCTGGGTTGCTTATCTTGCAGAAACAAGCCTGCTCTTGCTCCAGGGATGTGAGGCAGCAAATACCTCGCTAGATCTTGTTTCTGAGCAAGGAATCACATTTCAGATGTGATGAGAAACCCTGAGAGAACTCTGCGCTCTAGAGGAAAAGGTTAAGTGATTTCTGGTTAGTGGCTAAACCCAGGCCTGGGGAGGAAGTGCGATAGGAGCAAATCAAAGCGGCAACAGCAGAGGCTTGTTCTGGGCTGTTCCAGAAAAGTTTCACTTGGCACAAAATGGCAGATTCTGCTTTTAAGTGATTTGGCCCATTGCCAAATCGTTCTTCCTCCTGTTGGATTTATTTAGCTGGAACAAGCCCTCGGGGGAGAGAGATGTGTCTCTGGGCTATGGCTGATCCAAGGTGTTAGCAGGGGGTTTGCAAACAGGGATCCTCTGCATGATCTGAGCCAGCTTTTGTCTGATGCACAGACCTAGAGCTTGTATTTACAGGACTGGAACAACGTCTGCCAGGGCAAGGGCCCAGCAGAGCTGGCAGAGAGCCCTGGGCTCTGGCTAGAGCCAGTGTAAGGGGCTTGGCCATGATGAAACTGTACCTGCGCTGGCTGAGGACATCCCTGGCGTGTCCCGGTGGCACAGGACAGCTTAAGGCAGCATCCGAGTTGCCTTGGAGCACTGTCTAGAGCAGAGGAGAGGCAGGGTTATTTTATATATAGAGCAGGTAAAAACAAGTCTTGGTAATGCATCCCTGAGAGACAGTGAGAGTGGGGTGATGAGGGGCTGAAAGCAGCCGCAGCTTCACTCCCAGACCTCTCCCAGTGTCACATCCTCTCTGAGCTCTGCAGGCAGCTGTGCTGGGGTGCACGTACACAAGTGCCACAGTTTGTTGCGACAAATCTCACTAACCTGTGAGAAAATCTTTGGGTTTGGAGCTTCAGCAGTTCCGTGAGAGTAATAGCAGAGCTTGTGGAGAGCACCTATCCCCTTTCTGCATCCCCCAGGACTGGGGTTTTACCCCACCAGGCTCCTGCTAGCTACATTTTAGTTCAGGTCCAGCTACCACATGCTAGAGCTCAAAAACGAACTAGGAAGGTAACCTCAACCCACATGTGCTATCCTAGATCTCCTCCCGCTTGGCTGGCATGGGAGACTCAGCAATCACCTCCCTACGCTGCCTTGACAGGCGTGCAAAACTGCTCTTCCCTAGGCACATTAGATCAAAATATCTCCTTTGCTCGCTGGCTGCCAGCACAGGTGGGGGAGATCTGGGTGGGTTTGCGCTCGCTGCCCCATCACTCTGCCTCGTCTCTGCAACCTACATTGAGCCAGCAGTGATTCCGAAGGGAGGTGATTTGTCTAGGTCTGAATTAGCCCAAAGCCCTTGATTTGAGCTGCAGGCAGGGATATTTGCTCTTTCTCTAAGGAAGAGCTGGCACACAGGTCTGCCTGGAGGTCTGTTACAAGCTATACCCACTTTTCAGCTGAGGCTGTGGAGGAAGCAAGCTGTGGGGTGGTGGAGAGGTGAGGTTAATTCTGCCCACCCAGTGGAAATAATTTCCTTTAGGTGGAAACAAGAATTGGTCTAATTGTGCTGGGGCTCAGGAGCGATGCTTTGGAACTGTCACCAAACAGCTCTCCCAGTCTTGGACAGGTTTCCCTCTGCACCTTTGCATGCACCCTGGCAAAGCACCGCTCCATCCCCACACCACCATGCAGAGAGCAACTGCAGCACCAAAAGGAATCTTGCAACTATTTGCCAAAGTTTTCCAGGCCCAGAAAAAAATCCCTGGGAAAACTTGGGGCGTTGGGGGGTGCTGGGGAGGTTGGGCTGTGGCTGAGGGTGCTGGCAAGAGGCAGGGTGAGTACAGAGCTTTGTGGCTGAGAGGTTCTTGCTGTCATGACTCAGTGCGTCCACCCTGAGGTTTTGATGGTTTGACAGCCACAACCACCCCACATTGGGGTTTTTATACTGTGCTCATGTTTATTTCATGGCCAGGAAGGCCACAGTGCTTTCCACTGTGCTGTACCTCCACAGAGCCCATGAGCTTTTCCTAAAGTCATTAGGAAAGTCTCTTGGATGAACCAGGTCAACTTTTACTATCATTAAGTTATGAAGCAATTCATGAGTTGTCTCTATTATAAATCCTAGTTAAATTATTGATAGGAAAGTCTGCCTTTTATACATGTTCTCTGTAAATCCTGGGCTCTGGAGGTTTTCTGGTGCTCATTCCAGCTAGCTCTCCTCCCTCCATAATTAATGCCATTCTCTGCATTAAGTGCTCCCAGAGACAGTGCTGCAGGGTGCAGCTGGTCCTGTTGCATCTCCCAACACCAGTACGTTACCTGGGAGTGGTGTGTAGCACCAAAAAAGCAGCACTGGGGTGCAGGACCCCCACTGGAATGAACTCTTGGGGTGTTTTCCCATGTGGCTGCTCTGGGGCAGATCCTGACCTCTCCATGGGGAACATGCCTGGGCCCCATGGCAAAGCCAAGAGGGGCTTGGGTGGGGAAATTCCCCTTGGGGAAAGGGGTGACCTGGCTTCTCTAGCCCACATGCAAGGGTTTAATCCAGAGTTTTCTGCCTTACAACATCCACCCAGCTCCTGCACATGCTCCCAGCTCACAAGGCTGCTCTGAATGTACAAGTGACCCGCAAACAGCCCAATGTCTGGCTGGGACCGGGGAGAATTCTCCAGCTGCAGATCTGGTCCCACATTGCTGCATCTGAGTCTTCCAGAGGTGCAGGGCTCCCAAGCAGAGCTATTGGCAGGTCAGACTTTTCCCAGGAGATGTTTGGAGTTTGGGATGTTTTTTCCGGGGGAAAACGCTGATTCACTGCAGCGAGCGTTTCACCGAAGCGTATCAGTGTTAACAGGCTCCAGGCAGGTTGTGGTGCGGTGATTTATGCAAGGCAGGATGCTCGACTCTTGCCGGTCCATGTTCCTGCTTCATTTGTGGTCCTCAAGTTCCTTGGCTTTTGGTTTAAGCCCGGCAGGAACTGCATGGTGACATGTGCCCAGTGGCTGGGTCCCCATGGCCTCCTGGGACATGAAATCAGGTCTTGATCTGCCAGGGCTGTCCGGGGACTTGGTTAAACAGGTTCCCCCCTGCTCATCTGCCCTGTGCTTCACAAGTAGGTAGGTGTGGAGCCTCAAGTGAGGCCAGGCTGGGTTTCACCTCAGGGCTCCTCAGTGCAGGGGAGGTGATGGAGGCATGGGTCTGGCCATGTGTGGAGGCTCTGGTAGCTGTTGGGAAGAAGCTGCAGCAACAGCTCTGGCTCGGCAGGTGAAGAGTGACCTTCACGATGTCATCTGGAGATGAAGAGCAGAAGTGCAGGGTTGCTGGAGCTGCAGCAGTCTAAACACAATCCAAAGTGGGGAACAACCGGTGCTGCAAAGTGGGGTACAGGTGGAGGCGGAGAGTTGGGAGGTTCAACCCCAGGACCTTGCTGGCTCAGGGGTGGCAGGGGACTGGTGGCAGAAGAGAAGCTGCCCCAGGGCTGGGTCTGTGCTTGCTGTGGCTGCAGCTACAGAAACACTTGTGTCCTGAAAGACAGAGCCAAAGCTGCTTCTGAGCAAGACGCTGGTTAGCAGAGTGTTTGCTTTAACTTTCGTCCCTCTGAAAGGGTTGAAAGTGCCTCGGTTTCCTGAAAGGATGGAAATGTTTGTGCTGGTGGCTCTGCCAACAAAACCTAGACACCAGCAGAGAGGGGAGGAAAAGGTTTGCATTTGCACCATCGGTCTCCCTTAGGGCAGGGCTTTGGAGGAATAGAGGCAGGAGCAGAAGGGAGGATGGGCTCTCCAGGGATGCGATGTGGGTACCAGAGCTACGGGAGCAGCTCAGGGTATGATGGCAGTGCCCCAGCTCTGACACCTGCATAGCTCTCTTGTCCCTTCAGCTCAGGGACAAGCAAGCTTTGCTTCCTGCAAGAGAACCCTGGGGCTGGAGAGGCTGATGGACTCCGTGACTTTAGGGCCTGTGTGTGGCAGCTTCAGGAGATACTCCCTTTAGTACATGGTTTTGGACCTAATCCAGTACTGCTTCCACAGACCTCCCTGAGAGGTTTTCTGCCAGGGCTGTGCAAGCTGAGGCTGCCTCTGCCCAGCGGCTTCCCAAACTGGGGCACAAGCATCTCTCCTCCTCAATCTCTGTGACAGGCTGCACTTTGCTTTCTCTTCTACCTCCCTGCACGTGGAGAGGGTATTGGAGCTCGTGCCTGAAGCTCAGCCCGAAGCACATTTCATTTATTACAGAGATGGTCAGAAGGGTGGAAATTCTTCCCCAGACAGGTGGCCAGACCAAAGGCAACAGTGAAGAAACAGGGCACAGCGGGGCAAGCCATCTGGCCGCGTCGCTGACACCCAGCAGCCCGTGGGGACAATCTGCTGCTGAGCAGGGTGGTGCAGGGGGGCTGCTGTGGGGCTCACATGGGGCCTATGGCTCCACCATGGTCTAGAGCTGGGCTAGTCCCTCCCGATCCTGCTGTGTTCACTGCTGCATTCCCCAAACACCCCCTCCCCAAACGCCCAGCCCCTGGCTGCATGCTGTGCCTGCTGACTCGGGCATCACCTGCTCCCATGTGCTGATGTCTCTTTACCTGGTCCTTGCAGACAATCCTGGTTGGAGACAGCGGCGTGGGGAAGACATCTCTGCTGGTCCAGTTTGACCAGGGCAAATTCATTCCTGGCTCTTTCTCCGCCACCGTGGGCATTGGGTTTACGGTAAGAGCCCAGTCCCTGGTCCCTGGGCTGTGCAAACTCGCTCACTCTTAGGGGAGCGGTTTTATTTGGGTTGTCATAATCGATGACTCTATGATCCTAAGCAGAGCTCAGCACAAAGAATTTGGAGAAACTGCTGAATGAGGGGCCCAGTTTGGCTGTGGGCTTGCTGGCAAGCTGGGGCCAGGCATGCTTCAGGCTGCTGGGAGGGATGGAGTAGGGATGAGGCTTCACATCCCAAAGCCTTCGATGGGTCTGTGCCCAAGTGCAGCTTTTTGCATCCCACCCAGAAAGCCTCCTTTGGAGCAGCCCCCCTCTCCCAGCGAGAAGCCAGCCTGTGTCCTGCCTGTGCAGCCCCAGGCCCTTGCAAAAAGTCAGGCAGGTGGCTGCAGTGCCTGGTAAAAGCACTCGGCCACCATCCAGTGCTATTTGTAGAGCTGCTGCGGGGCTGTATCCTTCCAGCCCCTCTCCCCAGCAAGCTGCAGGGGAGCTCAGCCACTTCCAGGAACTCCTTATGTCTCCAGCCTTCAGCTCTGGGCACTTTCCTGACCAAAGAGTATATATATATATATATATAAACTATAAATCCCCCGGCTTGGTCTGAGTGCAGTTACAGAACTGGAAATACAGGTTCCCTTTCCTGAGGGGCAGAGGAAGGCTCAGCTGGAGCAGGAGCTGGCAGTCAGGGAGGTGGATGCCGTTGCAGAGGGCATCTCTGCCATCGGACCTCCCGCAGCCTTCGCCTGGAGAGCGGTGAGGAGCACAGCTCTGCTCTGGAGCCCCGCACCCCTGAATCCCAGCAGTGTGAGCGAGGACGGGGGATTTGTACTGGGGTTAGCCCTGGCACAGGGAAAATGGGCTGAGTATCCAGGGAAAATAAATCAGACAGGGCTGAAGGCTCCTGCCTGTGGAGCGGTGCCTGAAGACTCCAGGCAGCTGTTGTGCATGGACCTGGATGGGGTTTTGTGGAGGGAGGTTTTGGGTACCACCACCTCCCTGGCTCTGCTGGAACTTCTCCTGCACCCAGTTTTTCCTACCGAAGTGCGCTGTGGGCCAGGCCCCAGCAGCCAGTGTAGGATGCCAGGAGCAATGAGCAGCTGGGGGGAGCAGGAGCCCCAGCAGCCGCCCCAGCTGCGATGCTGGTGCCGCGGAACCGGCTTGTGGCAGCCTGCGGCTTCCGGCCACCGGCCGCTGCTTCTGCCTTCCTCCCGGCTTCCCCGGCCTTGCTGCTCATCTGGGGCCCAGCTCGGCAGCCCCTGGGGCTGCAGCGGATGGGGCAAGACCCACACCCTTGGGTGGGGTGGGAGCGAGAGCTGCTGTCCCCGCTGTCCCCACCAAGCTGGCGTGACAGGGGTGACTCGGCAGCGCCGGGGCGTCCATCCCCGCACCCCACTGGGGGCCGGGGGACTGTTCATCTGCGGGCTGAGCGGTTCCTCCTCTCCCCATCCATGTGCCCGGGGCTCTGCCCGCCGTCCGGTGACACCGAGTCCTGGCACAGCCAAACACCCCGGGGTCCTGGGAGCGGGGGGACAGGGGGCAGGTTCCCAGCTTTGAGCCTCCTCTTCCTCACCCCGTGGCCAGGCCGGGCGGGGAGGCGCAGCCTTGGGGGTGGCATTGGCCGGGGAGGAGGAAGAGGAGGAGGAAGGCGGGTGGGGCCGGGCCGGGCCGGGCGGGGCCGCGGCTCCCGCTGGCCCCGCGGCGCCGGGACTCGGCAGCTGCGCTCGGACGCACCATGAGCAGCCCCGGTGAGGCGGCGGGGACCGGGCACCTCCCGGCGGGGACCGGGGACCCCCCGGCGCCGCCCCGGGACTACGAGCTGGCCGGCAAGGTGGGAGGCGACGAGGGGGGAGCCGGGCTGGACCGCCCAGGCCCTGCCGGGGGTGGAAGTTGAGGCTCGCCCCCCAGCCCGGCGGTGTCTGAGGGGTGACCGGGGGAGGTCCCGGGGGCCGCCCGCTTCCTCCGCTGCCGCGATCGCGCCCAGGAAGCGGCTGCGGGCCGGGGAAGGGGAAGGAGGAGGCGGCCCCAGGTGACCCCCTCCAGCCCTGCCCGCCGCTGCCCCGGGGGGGTCCCAGATCGAAGAGATGTGGAAAAGGGGGTCCTCTCCTTCTGGGAGGTGGGGATGGAGGGTCCCGGCCCCGGGGTCTGGGAAAGTTCTTTGTCCCGGCTGTGCCCCAGCCCCCGGGGAGGCGGCGATCGGCCCCGTGGCCCAGCCGTAAGGTCAGGGCTTTGGGGGGGTCTCGGCGCGGTGGGCAGTGGGACTCCCTGGGGGGGCACGGCCAAGCCCTGGCCTCTGAAGGCCTGTCCTGCCCTTCCCCGGAAAGGGGGGGCTCCAGCAGTGACCCCATCCAGCCCATCGCAACATCTTGAAGGCTCCGGGGTGGGGGGCAGCGTGCGTGGAGCGGCAGCCCCCCCGCACTGCAAACACCCCCGTGCCCCTGCCAGAGAACAGGGTGAGAACCCTCCTTCCCAAGTGCCCCACTCTTCCCCAAGCCCAGCTCAGCCAAGGGTCCCCCTGGGGAAGCACCCTCTTGTTCCCAGGACGAAGGAGAGGCAAGGGGCTGATGAACCCTGATTTTACCTCAAAAATCTACCACCCAGCCCCGGGCTGTGCCCAGTGCTGATGGTGCCAGCCCCAAGAGCTCCTGCCGCCTTGCTGGGCTGGCTTCCAAAGCGGTCCCGTGTGCTGCCACCTTCCCTAAGCTGCTTTTATTTCTTTGATTTTACCCTCTCCACTCTGACTCCTTCTAGTGTAGGACAATTTTTGCATTCGAGGAAGGAAATCAGTTGCCAGCTTGATGCGAAGTGGAGGGAGAACTGAGCGGTGTTCCCAGCTGCCCTCCAGCCTGGGCTTGGGTTGGCGTGTCCTGAGGAAGGATTTGACCAGCCAAGTGAATTTGCAGGAGGCGGAGTATTTCCAGCCCCCAGCTCTGGCTGTGCTGGCCCACAGGGTGTTTGCTGTGCCATCCCTGCAGAGGGTGGCCATGACTTACTATGTTGGCCCATTCCGGGGCAGCAGGACTGCGTGGGTTTGCTTTGCAGGCTCCGGCATCCCAACAGGATGGGCTTGCAGGGATGGATCTTCTTTCTGGAGCCCTGCTCACTGCCATTTTTAGGTGGGGGATAGATGCAGTCAGCATCACATTAATTATTGCTGGGCAGGAAAGGGCTGCTGAGGAGCAGGGAGGAGAGCAAGGTGTCAGGGCATCGAATAAGACTGTGCTTATGGAGACCAGCGTCAGACCAGCATCAGTCCTGGCTGCTGCCTGCCCTGGTCTAATGGTGCTGGAGTGGTTGGAGATCCTGGGCTGAACCTGTTTGCTTAGCAGGAGGGGAAAAGGAGCCGTGTTTGCTTTGGTGTCTGTGGCAAGCACAGAGCCCTGGGCACTAACAGGGCAAGTGTCCCAGACACGCTGGGGTTTGCCCAAGCCATGCATCAGCCCTTGGGCTGGGCACACCCTGGCCAGGGGCAAAACATGGGCGGAGGTGGCTCCATGTGTCCGGGAGCTGCAGCCGGTTCTCCAGGAGCTTCCTGGGCTGGGAGATGGCCAAGAGCCAGCCAGGAGATGTCTTTTCTTGCTGCGGTACATGCCTTCCCACCCAGTCTCCTTTTCTGCTCTCCCTCTCTCTGGTGGCTGGGCGATGCTCTGGGCACCACTTGGCTGCACTTTCGGGGGTCCTGTCCCACCCTGAGCTCTCACGGGGCTCAGACCCAGCAGGATCAGACCTGGGGAAAGAAAGAGAGGGACACAAGGGACTGGACAGGGGCTCAGCACCACCCAGGATGCTGCCCCCATCCAGTCCCTCTGACTCCTCTCCCTGCACCCATCTTGCAGGTGATGTTACTTGGAGACTCGGGCGTGGGGAAAACCTGTTTCCTGCTCCAGTTCAAAGACGGGGCCTTTCTCTCCGGGATGTTCATAGCCACCGTGGGCATAGATTTCCGGGTGAGACCACCATGGCCGCCGTCCCCTCGCCTCCCCTAACCCACACCTCAGCCCGGATGGGGCGCTGGGAAGGGGGTCGGATGCTTTCCAGGCTCTGCACCCCAAATAGTCCCTCAACAAGCTGCAGACACTTGCAGAAACCCTTCCACCTTTCCCTAGGAAAGCGGTAATAGACAGAAGAGCCTACTGGAAGCATCACTTCTTGCCTTTAAATCAGCAGACAGCCTTGGTTTAGCCATCCTGGCTGGGCGCAGGGGCTGGGGGTGTGTGGTGGGCAGACAGCAGCTGGCTGGGCTGAGGCGGGGGACAAGCACTGGTTGCTCTAATTCTGTGCCTTGAAAGAGCTGACACAGGCTGCGGAGGGGTTGTTAAGGTGACCAGATCTTCTTTAAACCCTTCCACTGCTCTCTGTTCACCCAGTTTTGGCTGCAGGGTTTCTCTGGGGGTGCACGGGCAGGCAGAGCTGTTTGCAGCACAGGGTAGAGCGGCATTTCCGCAGGCTGGAGGTCACGGGGGTGTCCCCAGGCAGGGCTCGGCCTGGGCTGACAACACGTGTTGAGTGCGGTTGGCACTTCCTCTGCCTCCGCAGATGCTCTGGTTTTCTGCTGCCTTTGCTGCCCAGGCTGCTCTTGGCTTGCAGGGGGTACTGGGAGAGGGCTGGGGGTTTCCTTTGGAGGAGTCTCATGGCCTGTCCTTCCAATAAAGTCAGGAAAGAAGGAAAATCTGCTGGGCTCAGCACTGGCAGCCCCAGGGGTGTTGCCAGTTTGTAGGTACCCGCTCTGCCTCGTGCCAGCGTCCCCTCCAGCGGCTCATGGCTTGTGCTGGTAGGTGATTTCCAGCATCTCCCAGGGCATATTTTTTGTTTTATTCAGCCCATTTTCTCAACTTTTATCATCTCCACATGGGCTGAATTATCATTTCAAGCAATTCCAGACAACTATATTATTTATAGGGGTCTTCTTTTCCCAGTCTCATCCCTCCAAGTACAGTTCTTTAAGAGTCCTAAAATAGCCCTTTAGTAACTCCTGCTCTTCTTTTCTTGGGCCTCTGGAGAGAAGTCCTTGCACTTCTGAGTTGGGTACAGTCATTGCTCAAGCCTTGATAACCACCTTCCCCGCTCATCTGCAAATGCATCTTCCCTTCCCCAGTCCCAGCCCAGCTGCCCAGCTGCAAACCACACTAACCCAGGAGATGTCCTCCTGCCAAGCTGGATAAAGCTATGTGCTACCTGCAACCCCCCAGCTCAGTGTGTGCAACCACCTTCAAGGGCCAAGCAAGGCTCCCACCAGCAAAGAAACCCAAGCTGGACACCCAGCATCGCCCACTGAGTGTCCCCAGGCAGCTCATAGCATGCAAGGGCCTTAAATTGCTTCAAATAGCCCAAATTTTCATTGCACCAGTGGTTCCTTTAGGATCAGAATTTATGTTTATGATCAGAAGGGTCAGGGCTTTATGGGGGGCAAACATTATAAGAGCACGCCAAGGTGTTATTAATAAATGCACATTTGCATGTAGTTCATGCAAGACCTCCCCACTTCTTCAGCTCTGCTGAACTTCTCCTGGCCACTGCATCATGAATCAGCTCATTAGGGTACTTGGGAGCCACAGGACAGGGATGCTGGCTGTAGGAGATAAGCGAGGCACTGGATCCAAAGCAGGGTGGGGTCTTGCTGTCCTGTTCTGTCAGGGCCTGATTCTGCTCTTTTCCACCCTGGCACAAGGGGATGCTGCTCTGGGGTGTCCTTGTAGCCACCACACATAATTGCAGCCCCCCAGCAGGACGAGGGTGTGTAGCAGTAAGGCTTTAATCTCCAGCCCCATGGACAGCCTGGCTTCATCCTGGCTTTTAAACTAGATATAAGGATGAATTTTTTGACGCTGAGGGTGGTGAGAGCCTGGCCCAGGTTACCCAGAGAGGTGGTTGATGCTCCATCGCTGGCACCATTGCAGGTGGGGTTGGCCGGGGCTCTGAGCAACCTGCTCTGGTTGCAGATGTCCCTGCTCAGTGTGGAGGGGTCAGACAAGATGACTTTGAAAGGTCTGAGAAGCCGAGGGGCCAGGGCACCCACGTGAAGGTGTGCTCTGGGCTGATGAACGTGCTCTTCTTCTCTTCTGCAGAACAAAGTGGTGGCCGTGGATGGCGTGAAGGTGAAGTTGCAGGTGAGCTTTGCAAGGTGGTGAGCAATTCCCAGCCAGATTGCTGGAACACCCCCAGGCTGAGCGCCCTGGTCTGGCAGGGCCAGAAGCCACAGGGGCATCCCCAGCTGGGGCTGTTTCCTCTCCCCACTCTTACTGGGGCGGCTTCTTGGCAGATCTGGGACACCGCAGGACAGGAGCGTTTCCGCAGCGTCACCCACGCCTACTACAGGGATGCCCAAGGTGGGTTTGGGGTCCAGTGGGGACAGGGGAGAGCAGCCAGAGCTCACCCTTGCAGCAGGGGCAATGCCTGTGCCTCTTCCCTTCCAGCCATGCTCCTGCTCTACGATATCACCAGCAAGATGTCCTTTGACAACATCCGCGTGAGTCCCCTCCATGGCTTGGGAGTGTGTTTTTCCCCAGGGGTCAGGGTGATGGGTGCCCTGCGTGTCTTGCTGGGTGTTTGGGGCAGTTTGAAGCCTGTTTTACACATAAGCACCGGCTGTTTCGGCCAGACCCAGCCGGCTGGGAGCTCGTCCCCAGGGCGCCTGGCTGGGCGCTGCATGGCTGGGTGAGTTTTGTTTAGGGACATGCTAAATGGCTGGAGGGAGAAAACATGGTTTAGGGTGGATGTGAACTACCTGTAGGCTTGGGCTTGGGCTGTAGCCGGGAGACGGGGCATTTCCAGGACTGTTCGGCTATGATGCTGGAATGGTTCCCATGCCAGGACAAAAGGTCATTTTCCCCGTCCTCATGGCGAGGTGTGAGGGCTGATGCGGGGAAATGGGGTTACCCCTCACCCCAACACAGCCCCACTGCCCTGCAGGCCTGGCTGACGGAGATCCACGAGTACGCCCAGAAGGACGTGGTCATCATGCTGCTGGGCAATAAGGTGCGTGGATTGTCCCCCTTCACCCCACGGTTTGCCGTGCTGTGCCATGCCATGCTGTGCCCCGTCCTTGCCAGCCCCATGGCTGTGGAGGGATGTGGCTCCGTGGGTGCTCTGCCTGCCGGCTGGGTGCACCCTGCCTACACCCTCCATCAGCATCTGCTGCTTTCTGGGCTCAGCCAGGCCCAGAGAGAACCCCAGAGGTTTGGGCCGGTGGGGGCCGGTGTCCTCGGCAGCCAGTGGAGGGCAGCACGAGGCTGAGGCTCCCGGTACCGGACACTCCCGGTATGGGATGCTGCTGGCTATGGGATGCCCACCCAGGTCCCAGATGCGCCCCTAGATGCCAGGTAGCCCCAAGTCCCAGGTGCCCAACCAGGTCCCAGATTCTCTGTGAGGATCCCAGATCCTTCTGGGTGCCCAATGCCAGACTGTGTACTGGATTTTCTCCTGGGACGGGATGCCCTCTGGATCCTGGAAGATGCTTGGTACTCTATGCCCAGCAGGGTACCAGAGTCCACCCTGGTTCCTGGATGCTACCCAGGTCCCCAGTGTCTCCAGGTCCCTGATACCCCCAGTTCCTGGCAGCCCCTTGTGCACCCCACACTCCTTGCTTGCCAGATGCTCCTAGGGTGCCAGGTGGCCCCAGTGCTTGGTGACATTTTCCTTCCTTCTGCAGGCTGATGTGAGCAGCGAGAGGGCTGTGAGGACGGAGGATGGAGCATCGCTGGCCAGGGTGAGCCATGCCAGGGTCTAACCTGGCTGCAGCCCCCCCCAACAACTGCACATCACTCAGGGTCCCCACGCAGCCTTGCCACCCAGGCTTGCCTGGGTCTAGCATGGGCAGCATGACGAGGCAGAGAGGGGATGGCACCTTGTCATCAAGCCTTGGCCAGGCGACAGAGACAATTCAGAGGGGCAGGAGGGCATTTAGGGGCTGGCCCTTGATGGGGCTATGCTGCCCTTGCAGGAGTACGGGGTGCCTTTCATGGAGACGAGTGCCAAGACGGGCATGAACGTGGAGCTGGCCTTCCTGGCCATTGCCAAGTGAGTACCTGGGGGACCCGGGCAAGGGAGGTGTCCACCCAGCCCCTGCTGCCTCCCACGCCACACTGGAGCAGGCGAATGGTAACGTGGCCCCACCACCGCAGGGAGCTGAAGCAGCGCATGGTGCAGCTGCCGGATGAGCCCCGCTTCCAGATCCACGACTACATCGAGTCACAGAAGAAGAAATCCGGCTGCTGTGCCTTCGCCTGAGGGCAGCCCGAGGGCAGCCCAGAGGAGCCGGTAGCCCGGGGGATGCAGGCAGGCAGGAGGCAGAGCAGGGGTCCAATCCTGCCTTCGAACGCCTGAGGGAACCAGGCTCTGACAAGGCAAGTGTGGATGGGACAATACGGCAGAGCAGAGCGTGCATGATGAGAGCCATCACCCTGGCATCAGGATCCAGGGGCCGGATCCCGCTGCTTGTGGGGCAATGCTTGGAGCTTACCATGTGCCACCAGGGGAACAACCATGGTGTGAGGACCATCAGCCTGGCCAGCGAGCCATGGGGATGCCTCCATCACCTGAGCAGGATGCAGGATACGGCCCCACACATGGCTGAGGGCCCCTTGGAGCAGATGGAGGGTCTGTGTGTGTGCGCCATGGATGAGTCCTTGTGTAGCCCCTGGCCCTCTCCTCCCCTGCAGCCATCCCTGCTCTCAGCGCTGCTCTTGTCCAGCTGGAAGGGTCTGATCCAGCCTCCCACATCCATAGTGCTGCCAGGCTCTGGCTGCCCTCCAGGGAGCCTCGGCTCTGTCCCCCAGGCTGCCCCATGCCCCAGTGCAACCGGTGCCCACACTCGGCCATGGCTCCTCACTGCTGCAGTTGCTGCTGTTGGCTTTTATCCTGCTCCCACAACGAGGGCAGTGATGTCCCCATTGTGTCCTGGTTCTGCTGAAGGGAAGGGCTGGGATGGGAAAGCATCCAGCCAAGCCTGCTCCCTGCCCGCACCGTGGGCGTGAGAAATAAAACTCCCCTGGGAGCACCCTCGCAACACTCGGGGCACGTCTAGTCCCTGCAACAATTTGGAAAAACCTTTATTTTTCCTCCTCTTGTAGCCATAGGAATTAGAGACTTTTTTTTTGTAACAAGAAAAGCCTTTTTCTTTTCAGTTCCTCCAGACAAAACCATCTCCGGCCTCATGCAGGCTGGAGCTAGTGAGGTGGAGGTGCCCGCAGTGGCCTGGGACGGGCTGGGTTTCTTGCCCATCGCTGCACATGTAATACAACTGTTTCCTCCTGCCACTGGCAAACAGCAGCTGAAACTCACTCTCTGGAGAGCAGATGCCTGAGATGCTTCAGCCAGCAAACGCTGCTCCATTGGGCACCCCTGGTGCTCGGCCTGGCCCTGCTGACCCCTCCAGCACGCTGCCAGCTCCCCCGAGCACTATCCAGGATGCTGAGACGGTGAATATTTGGTTATGCAGCTGAAGAACTGATGCAAAGGGCAGCTGCAGAGGGCACAGAACTGCTGCACGTAGGAGTCAGGGACCATCCAGCATCTTCCCTGGCCCTGCGCCCAAGCTGCTCATCTCCCACCGGCCCCACTGCCTCCTTCGCCTCTGCTCTGCTCCCGAGCGTCTCTTTGCAAATTTACAGATTAAAGCTGGCTATTTTCAAGGCTTTGCATCTGCCTGGTTTTTTTTATTGTGTGAGAAATCCCTGCCCCGGGTCTGCAACGTGGGAGGCTGCTGCACCCAGGCGCTGCAGAGCAGTGGGCCTGGGGGGCCCTGGGAGCAGCCGTGGGGAGGGGGAAGCAACCGCAGCCCCTTCCTCCCCGGCGAGGCTTTCGTTACACATTTCAGACAGTGCAAAGGTGAGAGGGGAAGAGTAAACATGGCCTGTTAAATTAAAACCAACCTCCTCCCCTGCTGTTCTCATGGTGCGGAGTCCAGCATTCCCCAAATAACTCTGTCTTCCCACCAATGGCATTGCTGCTGCCGCTTGGCTGATGTCTGCAAAAAATGCTGGATGGCTTCAACACAAACAGACGTTGGCTCTTTTCTGCTTCCCCCCCCCTCCAGCCTGAGCTGCCTTAACGTCAGGCTGAGCCTCAAAGGGCCCTGGCAGGAGGAGGCAGCTGTGGTCCGCGGGTGCTGCCTGCACCCTGCCATTCTGTGGGTGCTGCCAGGGTCTCGTTGCACCCAAAAGCAGCTCCGGCTGTTTCCTTTGCGGTTGCCTTTCTTCCTTATCATGGTTCCGTGCTCAAAGCAGCCCTCCTGGGGCTTGTTTCCTGACTTAGGGCAGCGTTCCCAAAACGTGAGCCCTCCCGAACACGCATGCCACTCACAGCCCCCCAGCCAAGGGTGGGGCTGTGCTGTGTTGATGCCACAGGCGATGGACCCCCCTGTCCTGGGGCCATACTGCAACACGCTTGCCCTGGTTTTCCTCTCCGCTGCTGTTCTCAGGGCCCAGCAGCCGTGAGTGAATGCTCAGCCGAGTGGAGGAAACAAATGAGCCCACCATCCACTCTGAGCTCAGCCCTGCGGAGCTGGAGAACGGCCACCCCAGCACATGGCGGGGGGTCTCTCAGCTGCTGGGGTCCCTGCAGCAGGGCTTCGGTGCACAGCCACCCGGGAGGGACACGTCCTGCCTCATGCTGCCATCAACCCCTCTCTCGCCTGGCTGCAGCACAGGTAAACGTGATCCTGGCTGTCCCGCGGACCTTTGGCCAGCCTGAACTTCAGCCAGGCCCTGAATCCTGGCAGTGAGACTGTACCTCCGTGCCACCCTCACCGCGAAGCTCCTGGGAGCCTGGGGCTCGGCCTTGCTGCTGCCTTACTCTGCCCTGGCTGACCCCAAACCCCAGGATCTCACCCTCTCATAACCCCCTGCAGCCACTTCTGCTTCCCAGGCTGCAAGCCCAGCACATCGGAGCCAGGGCAGAGCAAATCCCCCATTTCCCCACCCTCGGGTCCCCCAGCCCCCGGGTGCCGAGCTGCTGCTCGGAGGAGCGGGGCAGCTCCCGCATTTCCGCCGCACGGCGGGTCACGGGCGAGCACGGCCTCCCGTGCCGCTTTCCCACGGCAGTTTCATTTTGGGGATTTATTTCGCTTTTGAAGCCCCGAGCATCCCTGCAGCGCCGGGGCCGGCAGCGGGAGCGGCTTTCGAGGACCGGGCGAAGGGGACCGGGAGGATGAGCCCTGAGATGCGCCCGGGCGGAGCGGGGACGGCGCGGAGCACCCCGCCGGTCTGCAGCCACCGTCGGGGCTGTGACCCCGGGGAAAGGCAGAACCAGCCCAGGGCGCGGGGGGCTCAGCGGGGAGCGGAGCCAGGCCCGGCGGGGCGAGGCGGAGGTAGCCCCGGGGGAGCGGTCCGGCCCCACCGGCAGCGATCGGACCCCACACGGGAGCGGTCCGGCCCCACCGGGAGCGGTCGGTCCCGGCGCTAGGACCCCGCAGCACCGTGCCCGGGACGCCGAGAGGCTTCATTTGCATAGCCACGCCCCCCGGCCCAACCTGGCCTCGCCCTATCCCATACAGACCCCGCCCATCTCCTTGTTCGGCGGGCGTCGCCCCGCCCCTCTCTGCGATTGGCGGCCGCCCGCTCGGCGCCCCGCCCCCGGCTATAAGAGCGGCGGGCGGGGCGGGGCCGAAAGCAGGTGAGGCGGGGCCAAGCGCCCCGGGTTTCTAAGCGGAGGAAGCTCTAGGCGTTTGTGTTCTGGGCTTGCAGCGGTGGCCGCGCGCTCCCGGAGGAGTCGAGCGGGAGGAGGGGACAGTGTGGGAGTGCGAGAGTCTAAAGACGCTGCCAGGCTGGCGTTAAAACCTTTTGGTTATGGGAAGACGACAACTATATAATAGAGCCATAGTGGGGGCTGTGGGATTGACTCAAATGATGGGAGGAGCTGGAGTGGGAGGGGATAAGCCCTGGGACGACAGAAATCATCCTTTTGGAAAGAGCAAGGGCTGGGGAAGGAGGGAATGAGCACTCCCTTGGAACTGAGAGGCAGCCTGGCTGAGCTTGCTGTCCTTTGGAAAAGCAAAACCGAAATACCCAGATTAATATAGGAGGACAACTTCTGTAGCCCAGATGCTA
>JAVSBS010003970.1:21935-46796 GCA_033124195.1 Coracias cyanogaster | reverse complement strand
TGCCGCCGAGTCGCCGCCGTGCCCCTGCCCCTGCCCCGGCTCCCGCTTTCTTTTCGCAGTCGGTGACTCGCCCCGCCCCGCCCAACGGCCGCCGGCGCCTCGCGCGGGCGGAGGGAGGGAGGGAGGGAGGGGCGGGGCAAGGGGGGCGGCGCCGAGCGCCGGGCGCGAGCTGGTGGCCGGGCCTGCTGCGCCACATGTGCAGCTCCGCGCGTGTCGTTCTCCCCGCGTCTCCTGACGCCCGGCCCCGCTCCCTCCTCCACCACGAGGCCTCCCGCCCCCCGCCACCTCCTCGCCCCGCCGTGCGGCCCCCGCCCCGACTCTCCGCGCTCTGAGCCCGCCCTGCTTCCGTCGCCCCTCCCGCCCGCCCGCCGCTGCCGCCCGCTTACCTGCTCCTCCCGGCAGCGCGGGGCGGGCCCGGCGGCGCGTCCGCCGCGCGCGGTCACGTGGGCCAACGGCTGCGGCAGCGGCGGCGTGAGGAGGTCGCGGGCCCTGCCGGCCCCGCCGGGACAGGGTCGGGTGGGAACGGGCGGCCCGGGAGCGGTAGCTCCCGGCGAACGGTGCTCGGCTGCGGGGGGTTGCGCCGAGCGCGTCGTTCTGGCGTGATCTGTGGGCGGTGGGGCCTGGCGGGTGCACCTGCTGCCGGGCCTGCAGCAGCCTGGGCCCTTTGCCACAAGTGCTGTGCTTGCGCTGAGCTTCTCTGTGCGCCCTTATTTACCCTTTGTACGAGTCCCCGGAAGCTTGAGGCCTTCGGGTGGCAGCAGCTGTGGTTTCATTTGGTGATGATGGAGGGCCAAGTACACAGGGACTCTACTCTTAAGGCCATTTTTTGGCAACTGGATGAAAATAAACTGATTTTAATAATATTGTGTAATAGTGGGAGTTTTAACGTAATTTTTCAGTACGAACCGGTTCTGTAAGCTGCAGCTTCCAGCAGAAATAAGGCAGGATTTTTTGTTCAGCTGATGAGTTTCCTAGTGCCTGCCAGATTTCATCTGGGCTGATAGCAACCACATCACTTGCGCATCAAAACTGGCTGCGCTGCCCTTCCAATCCTGTGTTCATAAGTGGAGGTTGATCTTTCCTTTCTAGTGCAGATGGATGCACCAGGGTCTGTGATTCCACAGTCAGAGTGTTGAGGGTTTTTTTTTATCAGTTGCCATAACAAGTGCAGGTGCCAGTACAGTCTGAAACAGGTGTTTTTTCCAGATAGTTCATGTACCTTCAAGAGTTGGTGGGTAAGTTCATGACAGAGAAAGCCATTAAGGGTTATTATGCACATAGGAACTACCTCTGTTTCATCGGAGTCCCTTACTAGATGCTGGGAGATACTTCTACTAGTCAGGCTACTGTCAGAAAGTAAGGTAACACCTCTGCCTGACTGCAGTCAGTTATCTGTAAATTGTTATTAAGATGTTATTTTGAAGTTCAAATATTACATTGTTTATAATTTATCAACTCCGAAGCGCAGCTATGAAAGTATGAAGTTGCAGTTGTCTGTGATCTGACCACGTCTTTTTTTACAAAGGTAAAATACTCTTTCCACATGTTTTAACATAGGAATCAGCTATCTTGGAAGACAATACCATAGAGTACTTATTAATGAACTGAATTGGAAGACACACTCCCAAGACCATTTTTTTAGTACAAGGCTCTTGAATTATTTATACATAAAATACTAAATTTCTTGTTACACACTATGCCAAACACAACATGCCCAGCCTCTTGTTACATCTGAACCTTTCAGTGGTGCTTACAGCTTTTAATGCTTAAAACATTTTCACAAAAACAATTTGCTGCAGTGTCATTTTGTGTGCTGAAATAACAATTTGTTGCCAACATATTTGTTACCTAGTGTAAACCAGCAATTGTTACCCAGTTTCATTTTCTGGTTTTCCCTGCCACGTTTTTAAATAAGCGTTACCTTTACAACCAAGCAATTCTTGCTGCCTTTGTTGTTGATCACCCTTTATTTAATGCATTATTGCTTTAACACATTTGTGTGCTCACTGTAAGATTCTACACTGCAAGATTTCAGTGCATTGTGCAGGAATAAATACAGTATTCAGCCACTGGTATCCACCATCTTCATTTTCATCACCCATCACATACAAATTTTAACTGAGAGAAATCTTCACAAAATGTTCAAAAATATTGCTGCAAAACGCAATATTACACTTTCAGTTGTAACACTAGCAAAGCATCTTATGGGCATGTGCTTCGATGTTTCCCCTGCATTCAAAGCTGATGATACTAAATACTTCCCACTGAAACTCTTCAGCCGTAACTGTTCTCTGATTAAAGACTTGCTGTAAGCCTCTCAAGAACAAATGATGGCATATCAGCAGTTTTCTTCATTTTGAAATTATACATATGCTAAACAACTAGCAGGAAACACGCATTCTTATTCTTCATTTGTTTGTAGATAAAGTGATATTTATCAAATCTGATACTAACCTTACCAGCTGCAAATGATGCATTATCGGTGTGTGTACCATTTTATTTTTCTTTTCTTAATGAGCATTCTTACTGCAGCTGCAATGCTAACTAGAAGTAGAGAATAGTCTATTTTGCTTTCACCTCTAGCAAATAGCTACTGAGAATGTTGTGCTGCTTCCATGCTTTGATGCATCAGTGGCTGAAATAAAGAGCTTGCCCTTTTCACCCACCTCTTCAATTGCTTTTCAGCTGAGAGTACCATTAAAGTGTTCTTGGCAATCCTTAAAACTTTTGTACCACAGTATCCATTTAAAAGACTCTCAGCAGACTGGGGCAAGCTTTATGCTAAAAACGCATTTAATTTTGTTTCCTCTAGCTTAATTTCATTTTGTGTTTCCAGAGCATGGAAAATCCATAGGAGATACCCAAGACCTGCTTTGAGTTAAAATCAAGCATCGTGCATTTGCACATACAACTGTCTGTGAGGTATTTAAGGCCTGTTTATCTTACTCCAAGTAGTAAAGGAATGAATGCTTGCTTGGTGTTGAGTGTACTGCTCTGAAGAGGTGCATTTTAGAGAAGAGTATTGGGCTGGATCTGACAGCCTGAAAGCACAGAAAAGGTGCTGTGAAAAAAGTGCATGAGCACTGGAGGCACAAGATCAAGAAACCTGATTGCTTAAATAGATACTGCAGATGGGCGCTTCATATTGTCCAGCTGTGGTATTGTGGCCCAAGGACAGCAGTGAATGGTGTGGCACAAAAGAGGGCAATAAATCCTAAACCTGCTATTGTACTGGAAAACAAAGTGATTGTGGCATCTTCAGTATTATTGTATTATTATACATCTCCATTTCGATACGTGAGTAGACACCTAAACCCTGAAGTTTCTGGGCTCTGATAATGGAGGATAAAGGACTACACATCCATTTTTGTGTTGTTTTTTTTCAAATGGAAGTTTATATTCAGTGGAAGTTATCTCCACACACATACATAATGCAGCTATCTATACATACACTGCTTGTCTACATTTCCTGTATGTCAAGGAGGTGACACAGGGCCCTTTCTAGGACAGGATTGATTTCATTCAAGGGTGGATATTGCAAAGAAATCCGATAAATCACATTTTAGAAGATTCTGTTTTTCCTTAGTTGCTACTAAGTGCATTTTGATGACCATCTCAGGTCTAGACACGAGGAAGGAGAAGCATCCCACCTTGCCTGTACCAGAGTTCCCAAGGAGACAGCTGAAGGCTGGTATCAAATACTGGCAGGAGTACAGGCCAAAACTCCCGAGCTGATGTTAGTACCTGTGCGCTTCTTACCCGTGGTTCAGTGTCCTTCACTTACACAAAGAAACCTGGTTGGGTTGATTACAGTGCTGCATGGAAGTTGCCATAGAAAGAGCTTTGGACAAATACTTCTGTTCCTTGGTGTTGATACTCTTTTGACTGTCACATGTTGTTTACATTACACCTTGTACGTACTGAAACACAACCTGGTCAGAATAACATAGATTTTGCTTCCAGTTGGTCAGGCAGGCAACGGAGCATAAAACTCTGTAGTGACTTCTCCATCGCAGAAAAAGAGAAGAATTGAAACACGAGAAAATTATTCCAGAAATCCTATCATTGGTTAGTGAAACTGGCACAGTCTTTGAAGGGCAGAAAATATATTAAGTAACTTAAGACAGTCAACTTAATTCTGTGGGCTTTCTTCAGGGAACAGTTATTACCTTTAAATTCTTGTCATAGGAAAAAGGAAGCAAACATTGTTTGCAAAGTCAAGAGTCTGTTGTCAGCGTAGGCAAAATCCTGACAGGCTAAGGAAAGAATTATCAGATCTGATAGTTACAGAAAAAAAAAAGCACACAGTACAGGCAAAAAAATAAATCTCTATAATAATACAGTTTAAATTCTTATAGAAACTTCCTAACAACACGTACGTTTCTTGTGTTGTTACGCTCACCCTTCTGTTGCCTCCACAGGTGCTAAGGAGGTTTGGTTCAGTGTAGTGGGAGTTATTTGTTCTCTATTACCCCTAGAACTGGCTTTCCCCAGCTTCCAGGTCTACATGTTCTTAACTGACCTCCAGTGAGTCGTTTACAGCCCTGAAGTTTCCAGTGTCATCTTGCACCCCTGTCATTCTATGACTCTAATCCTCTGCATTGCATTATTATGGTAAGGGCAATAAACATTTCATTCTAAAAAGTAACTACTTATTATTACTCAGTATAGTTGTATCACACAATTATATAAAATCACACAAAGGTAAAATACAGAATCATAGATGATCTCAGGGTGAAAGGGACCCATAAGGATCAAGTCCAAGTCCCTGCTCCTCACAGGACTACCTAAAACTAAACCATATGACTAAGAGTGTCATCTAGACCCTCCTTGAACTCTGACACTTCCCTATTGTAGTGACCGACTACCCTTTCAGTAAGGAACCTTTCCCTTATGTCCCATCTGAGCTTCCCCTGAAACAGCTTCATTCAATTTCCTCATGTCTTGTGGTGTCGCTGGTCACCAGAAAAGGGAGATCAACATATTAGAAAACTATCTCCTGATCATTAGAGAATTGTTGTTACAGGTAAACAAGGTAAGACAGAGTTGCAGGTATGCTAAAGCAATCTCAGCAAAGCCTGACTAGTCCTGAGGATTTGCAGTCAGTATGAAGCTCATGTTCTGCTGCTAGCCGTAGCAGCACTATATTTACTGAGTTACTGAGCTACAGGGACCCTAAATGTTTGGAAATGTGAAAGTAACTCAGCCTAATAGTATTATCAATTGATAGTCTTCAATAGATTCAATCAACAGTAACTAACTTAGCATTCATTCTTCTATGTAATGTGTAAATCCTTATCTTCCTTCTACCTTAGGAGTAAAGGTTACAAAGGTTAGTAGCAATAAACAAATGTAGAGCAATCATTGTAGATTAGTGGTTATTAAATGCTTAGCATAAAGCAGCCAACTATTGCTTTACTATTACATTCTTTCAGCACTGGCAAATTTAAAGGGTTAAATTTACCTGTGTGGAATCAGTATTTCTGTGCTGTCCTTTCTCATTATAGAAGCTTATTTCTGAATCATTTCTCCTGCACATGCATTTTAAAGGTGTGTAATTAACTGGTTGCAAGTTGTTAGGCAGTTGATGAAGTGTGAACAGGGCACTGATTTGTTTTCTTTATTTACATGTTTCCCATAATACTCTGATGAGAGCAGGACATTAAGGTTTTTTTACCCTTTGTATTATTCCTTGCTTGTTTCATCAGATGAAGAAGTGATTTTTGAAGCCACTTGCAATTCCTCAAATTCCGTTAAAAATTAGCATCCAGGGAAGCCTTAATCAAAAATATACTAAGTGCTAAAAACACGAACACAAACAGCACTCCTGTCACTAACTCCAATAACCAGGTGCCTGCTTTTATCTGAAGAGTAGCAGTACATCTGAGCACTCTCACACTCTCAGCTTGCTGTTTAACAATATACTGGTTTTGAAGACCAAGACACTTTACAAACCTTCTTTTGTTCATTGCTCAGCCTTCCCTCCCTGCCCCCTTCACTTTTAACCAGGGAGAATAATTGTGCAGGGCAACCCACCCTTCAACTAAGCGGGACGGAGGGAGACATTTTAAGACAGCTTCATCATTGTGGTCTCACAAAGGCCACCACTGAGCATCTACCCTTGTGAAAGGTGTCTACCCTTGAGTGTTTGTGGACACCATTATGTTAGCATTCTTTCTAGCAAGCATAATAAGTAGCTTGTACCCTGAAAATTCCATCTTCTTATGCATGTGCATTCCTTGCTTTTACTAGTCCTAGTTCTAGTGAGAATTGTTCTCTGCGAGCTAGTAAAGCGACATGATTTGCAACGCTGCATCCCGATTGCCTGCAGATCATGCCCGCATTTTTTGTCTGCCATGAAATGGGTTCTGGTGATACTTCTTCTGAGTGTAGTCACTGATCCTACAAGACAGCTGGCCTGATAGGACAATCAGAGTGTCATGAGTCCCTCTTAACCGCAGTGCTGGTGCTTCCCTTCAGAAAGTATTACCATTTATTTTACACTTAAGTCTGTATTATTTTTACTGTCATAATTCCATCAAACGTTACCTTCCAATTTGCAATGAAAGAAACCCAAACAGACCAAAACCACAACCAACCAACAAACCCTTCCTATCACATTTTTTCTAGATTGTACCTGAGAAGAATGTCAGTGTCCAGTCATGCTGGCTATATCAACCCTGCCACTACAGCTGAAGGAGAGGGAACAAGAAGGCAGCGTGGTGGGCATCTGGCAGCCAGCCAAGGTTGACGCACCAGTCACACTGGCAGCCACAGTGGGGGGACTGCAGGATTGAGTGCTCTGTGTTCACACAGTACACTCCTGGTTCACTGCCTGAATGCCCGTGTCCATGCTACATCAAGGATGGAGTGTCCTTAGGTGTTAAAGATAGCCTCCCTGCCCTCTGACACTACAACACAGCTTCTCTACGTTTCTTGTTGTGCCCTCCTGCCTTCTTTACAATCAGACCTAAGACCCTCCTTGCAGCCCTTCATAAAAGAGTAGCTTCATGGCTAATGGCAGAAGTTGGCACCTGTTATTAGTGACAGAAAGGCATAGGTATCAACCTGCTGTCTGGCCATTTCAAGTTTGTACAGACATGCAGCATAGCTGCTTTAAAAACAGCTTTGGCAGTTTCTATAACATTCATGTAAGTCCATGAACTAGCTAGTTTATGTCAAAAAAAAGATCACTGTGGTCAAGATGACACAGCATACCCAGCTAGCTTAGCGGTGTAGGCAGAGCACACCTTCTTTCCCTTCATTTACTGAGGGGGCAGTAATGACTGTTGTAATCAGCACTCTCGAGTCTTGCTGATCACAGTGGGTGATTCATACCAGCTGAAAGGTCACACTAACTCTGGGAGTGCCAGACACCATTTCAGAGTACCCATTTGCTTTGTTTCAGCCTGCAAATGTTAACCTCGTGGAGTAAGCAGGCACCCTCTTTACCACACACAGTATTGATGGGATTTGCCTCATTGTTAGCTCTGTGCTGCAGGAACCTATCATCTCAAGGGGAAGGATAGATTTGACATGATGTGCATGTAGACAGACAGAGTTGCCTTTTCCTCCCTTCCTCTTAGGTCCTCACTGCTGCCATCTCTGTCCTGGAACCAATTCCTTTTCTTTCTCTCTCCCACCTGTCTTCAATTGTTCAGACAAATTTCTCAACCCTTTCCTTTTACAGCAGACATCTCCCTCCGTTGCTGTAACAACAGGAGCAGCATAGCTGCATGAGGCAGGCACGGCTGGAGTTTTTCCTTTCTCCCCCATGAAAACAGTCCCTCTCACTTTGCATCTATATTCTTTCCCATCAGCCTGAAATGCTGATGGCAAAATGCACCTGCCTGAACTATACCACACAGTCCTGTCCTGCTAGAAGGCCCCTGCTCAGAGAGGTGAGCTGCCTTGTAGGTCCACCCTAACATATACGCTACTATGTTTGCTCAGCCTTTTTCCAGTACTCAAACCACAGCAATAATGATGAAAAAAGGACAGAACGGAGAGCTGATGCTATGCACAGAAACTAGTATAAAGGAGAGGGGAATAGCTGTCCATGTACTAAGCCTCTAAAGTTGCTCAATGGCTGCTAATCATGTATTTCCCAGTTTGCTTTCCCATGCGTCTCACCTGACGTCAAAGCTAGATTTTACTGCATGGTCTAAATTCTTGCATCTTTTCCGTGCATGTGACTTGATGCTTTTCATCTTATGAGAGGTTATCCACTTGCTACAAGTTAAACAGATGTCACTGGCCCATGTCTTCATATCTAGGGGTGTGACATAGCAGGCAGTGCTTAAACCTTTTGGGGCTTGCTAATAGGAAAGGGAGTAATAGGACCAAGATCCTCTTGATAACTTTTTTTTTTAGAGAAAATAAGTCTTCAGAGCTAGCAAATATTTACAGATAAGTACCTTCTGTTTACTGGTGCAAACACAGGTTAAGAACAAGCATGCATTCCTGCCACACAGTATCTTTTACTTACCGTGGACATTTGCTGTCCCACAGAGTCTATTCAGACCACATGTCCAAAACTGCTCCATGAAGCATGGACAGCTGCAAAATACTTGGAGGAAGACAAGGGCCATAATTTGGGCTAGATTTAGAACAATAACATATGACCATAAAAATACACACGGTGAAGAACTGCTGGTCTAATTGCCTGAAAATTCTTGGCCTGGAGTTCACGCTTAAGCTGTTGACCTCTACTCTCCATGAAATGTGTTACCACAGATTGATAAAGGCCCCCTTCTGTAAAATGATAACACTGAAGAAAAAAAAAGAAACTAAAAAGGGGACCCCGTGTACCTTCCTTCTGCAGAATCTTGCTTGTGGCCATTTGACAGACAGGCCTTTCACTTCACCACCCTCACTGACTGCTGGCAGAGCAGCTGCCTTTTACTGTGAAACAGCTCCTGATAATGGTATTGCAGATGCTTCCCAAAGCAAAGACCAGCAAAGTTGTTCTTCCCAAGAAAATTCCTTTCTAAATGAAGGACTTTGAATGGAGAAGCTGTATATTGCAAGAACTGATACTTGTGCTGTACATGTCAAGCCTATTCTGGGAGAGAGTCAGGTCCAGTGACAAGCCAGCCTGAACTGTTTGATGAGCAACATGAATAGCTGTGGCTTGAAAGGTTTGACCTCCTTGCTATTGTGGAATAGGACTCGTGTAAATATAAACAAGGACAGCAGATCAAGCAGCAGGAAGAATAGTAAGTCTTGTGTATTGGGGTAGGGAGGTAGGGGACAAGCTTGAGCAAACTGCTGGTGTTCTTTGGTGTAGATGATCCTGTAAGGAAAGCATGGGACAAAGCTGATGTAGCTTGTATGCTTATGTTGGATGGAGGGCCATGGCAGGCAGTTTCTGGGTGCATCTGCAAGGTCCAAGGTTGCTAGTGCAGTGCTGAAGGCTACATAATATTCTTGCTGTTCTAGTTAGCCCACTAAGTTTTGTGAAGTTACTAATATATGGTTGGAAACACAGAGTATGCTTGATTTCCATTATGGAGTAAGTACGTCAAAGCCACCTATGTTACCCCATCTGGAAATACATTGGCCAGACCCTCCCAGCCACCACTCAAATGGAGAAGATCTGAAAATAAGCATACCACCTCTCTGCACTTGCTCTCTCTGTTCCAGAGTCAGCACCTAGAACAGATCATCTGGGAGGTGCATCCATCTTCCATCAGCCAGGGAATCTGACGATGAAGCTGCTCTGGGGGAAAAGCAGCCTTGTGTTTTGTGGAGAGCCTGGCCAATGGTAGTGATATGCTTGAACTAAGAGGCAGCCCACAAACATGCAGCTATGCCAGAAGTTTCAGAGCCAAATCACTGATGGTATCCTCAAGGCCTGAAGCCTGGATGTCCTGGTGTTTCTATCACACCACCAGCAAACACTAACACGACAAATTCATATTAGGTTGTTTCATTATGAAACTCTTTTTTGAAAACCTCATTTGCAAAGCAGGAGTGCCTGTGCCATCATCACAAGTGTATGGCACAGGCATCCTTAATTTCCTTTCTTTTAATATAGATCAAGTTGTCATTTTGTCTGGACCGTCTAAGCAGTGATTTCCTCATCAAGATGACAGTTTTAGAAGGCCTTAGTGAGGCTGGATGCATCACACATCCTGACAGGATAGGGTGGAGCTTTAGGTTACTTGCCTTATACCTTAGCTGTTAGAGTGAAGTGGGCATAGGACCACCATGTAGTGAAACATGAGGCATCATGTGTATTGCTTGTGCCACAGTTAATGAAGATCGATGTCATGTATGATAATTCAAGGATAACAGAAGAACATGCAGCCCAAGTCAAGTTGCACAAACATGCAGGAGATGTATTAGCAGATTCAGGCAGATCCAAGGGACTGGTTGACCCAGCCAACTTCATGGTAAAGAGGTGCCCTACAGAGCTGAGTACTTTCAGATTTCCATCCTTTCCTTTGTAGCTGCCAGTCAGAATGCCATAGGACATGCTCCAACAGCTAATCAGTGTCAGGAGGAGAGGAAATTGGCCTCAAAGATGCACTAGAAGTGGTGGAGGGGCAGCCACTATCAAAAAAAAAAAAGGTAATAGTTTTATTATTTACGTTGTTTGTATACCACTGGTTACAAAATACATTTTTTTAAAGTAATCATATCAATAAAGTCAAAGCCAAGTCTTTCCCTCAGTGCTAGTCTTCTGTCTCTGAAGCTTTTTTTTCCAAAGAAAAATTTGTAGGTGATACTGGCCTTCAGGATGGTCCTCAAGCAAACATAAAAATGGTCCATATCAATAAAAAAAACCCAAAACCCTCAAAACCCCAAGTGAATGGACATTGTTTGACTCATCATCAGGATTTTGAAGGCTGTTCGCAAGATTCGGTATCATCATGTCAAATTTTCCATTCTGGTCTATGAAAAGTGACATTTTTCCCTCTGAAAAAGCTTACCCTTAATTATACTGCATTAAGTAAAATCAGCATGAGCTGTTTTCAGTGAGAGAGTGGGAGCTGAAATGGAAGTAGGGGAGCAGGCTGAGAGCTACTGAGACAGAAACACTGAACAGCAGAGGCATGAGGAAATTAAAGTGAGGCGTGCACGGAGAAGTGTATTGAAATGGCAAATAGGAATCTGGAGGAGTTGTTGGGGGACAGGCAAGCAGAAATATAATAGAGTAGTGTGGGCGACTATGAAAGACAAATGGCAAATTGAAGAGCCATTTATAATAGGCAGGAACAATTAAGCTATGTAATCACAAAATCCTGCTGCGACTAAACTCCTATGCATTTACTCGATGGACACATACCCCGAGTGCAGCACTTTGAAGAGGATGGCAACAATTTCTCTCTCTTTTTTTTCAATTCACCCCCCTCCCCCAGTCAGCAGCAGTATATGTCATATCATTGTTTTATGCATGAGTGGCAGCATTGCCAGCCATGGATGGTCATAACAGCACAGTGCTGGTTAATCAAAACCTTCCTGTGAGCAAGCACAAGGCTGGAGGGGCAATTACAATTAGTTCCTAGTCAGCATCGTGGCACTGGCAGTAGCAGTATCAAATCAGTCTTAAAAGGTTTTCTTTACTAACGCTACATGGAACTTAATTTATTTTTTCCATTTATTGTCAATTTAGAAAACATAATACATTCTTTACCAATATATTTGAAACAAGTATGTGACACAACGTTATAGGAGAACAGTGTGTGCTGCTGTTCAGAGCACTTGGCATCGCTGTTTGCCTCTGTTTAGCATATATTTTGGAGGCCTTATTACAGGTTGTCAGGTCTCCATGTTCTGAGCACATCTTGTTTGCTGAATCAATTTTTACTTCTAACTGTATAGCCTAGGCTGAGTTAGAATGCTTTTTAAATTACATCAGCACCTTCTGAATCCAAAATCTTCAAAGAACAGCTAGCTGCACTCTTTTAGAGCTGCATTTCTAAACCTCCCATGTGAAAAATCCCTTCCAAACACATGAAATTAGAGCCAGTAAAGGACTAAGGCATCAAATGTGGAAATGAGACACTTAAATCCAGAGCTATGGTTCAAATCCTACTGCTCAGCTGTTGTGTAACCTTCTGTATAATTCCTCATTTGACCTGCAAGTTCTGTGTGAAATCCTACTTTCCTTCAAGTATACATCTACAGATGCATATTCCTAAATCAAGACACCGAACAGAGCAGGCTTTTAAATCTGATATGAATTATCAGAGCATGACTTACACATATCCCAAAAGATCAGGATTCTCAAAACATCTAAATAAGGCTACTTGCTTTAAAATAGCAGCATTTACTGTACAAGCACCACATAGTCAGCAAAATCTGTTGGGAAGCAGACAAGCTTGATCCCAGTTTCTTGCTTACCTTTTGGTTTCCATTTCTGGAGCTCAGGAGTACCTAGTGCTGATCCGATCCATACATCCCAGATTGAACGTCCTGTCTGGCTCCATCTACAACAGACACATTGATTGCCGTTGCTGATGATGTAAAAGAAAATAATGTCTTACTCCTGCAATTTCTACAGCTCCTACTTCATTCAGAGTGCTCGGTGCACATTCTAAAATTCCCTGCTAGACCTCAAAGGCTACAGACAATATGAGTAGTTTCCAAAACCTGATCAGGTTGGCACAGAGTTTAGGCACTGAACCACCTGCATCTGTAAAGTTCACACTGTCATACTTTGTAGGAGGCAATTCTCAACTTTATAGTCTAAACTCATAACTCTGAGGTATATTGCATGTTCTTTGTAAAGAAATGTTCAGCTCTTAGTTTTGTAAAACACTCATTCTGAAGGTGAGTTTAGATGAGGACACCTGAAATAACAATGGTTATATTGCTAACTGAGTGGGCTTTGGTCTCTTCTTGCTGTCTTTTCTCTCAGTACACTCTCTTTCTCTCTCCCCCTCTCCCTATCTCCCCCCTCCCTCCACCCCAGTCCCTATCCCTCCCTCCCTTATAAAATTTCTGTGTGTAAATTACTTAGCCATTCATCTGTCTAACCACTTTTATCCACCGAACACACCCTAGTCCATCCATTCTGCATGCACTGTACACTCTGGATAGGCAAACAAAATCCTTTGTACCAACCCTACCCATGTTGAAGACAGTAACTGGCAAGGGAGACATGACGGAGTAAAGACTTTGGGTCACTTTTCACTCTCTGGCTGCTGGTCACACCTGCATACTGAACTGCATTCTTTCATAAACTCACCAGTAATACACATTGTATGTAGTTTCCAAGGGCACATAAATTAGCCGAATGTAATGCAGCCATCTATTACTACACCACATTTCAGTTCCCATCACTTTATCTTGAAGCCACTTGCTTAAAACATGATGCAAGATTTTGGTTTAAATTTTTCATACTTCATCGTTTTTTCAACGTTTTCTAAACTCATTTTTTCAGGCCCTAATCCTTACAATCCCGCATGAAACGCTGAAGCTGTATCTCACAACAAACAGCCTCGTCAGGAGCTAAAAATATGAAAATTAGTGGTAGGAACTAGAGAAATCAATTGAAATTATTCTAAAGCTTTTCCCAGGCTTCAGTTACATGTGTGCATATATCCTCTTGCCTGGGTAAATGAAGGCATTACACTGCAGGCTTTTGGATCTCTCATTAAAATTAACCTCAGTAATAGCATTCACTTAAAAACAGTCATGTTTTTAATTTGCTTATATTTGTATGTTCACAGACAAGCTTACCGGGCTCATTTCCTTCCTCAAATCTCTTCTCAGACCTCCAGGAAGGTTCATACACCATTAAACTTTTAAGGCTTAGCAAAAAATAATTTGGAACTTCAAAAGATTATCTATCATCTGAATATAATGGCTGCTGATAAACGTCTTAGAAAAATTTGTGCAAATACGTTCAGTTATGGCCAGGTAAAATCTTCAGAAACCTGGTTAATAAAAGAATATGTATCTCCTTTGCAGGGAAACAAATACTGTAGCATACTCTGGGTTTATATACTTGAGCTAGCTCTAATGCCAGCTGTAAATACCTAGCCTTTATGTTTCTGCCTTTCTCTGTCTCCTTCTCACCCCAGGGAACGCATTGCCCTGGGGGAAGCACCTCAGGGTGGTCCACACCTGGGGAAGCTGGTCCTCAGGGTGGCCACCTGGTTTCCTTAGTCAACAATAAAACTGCAGGAACAGCTATGGTTGGAGCTCCACCATTGCTCAGGCTTGTGTATCCCAGTGTACTCAGGTGAAAGAGTCTCAGGTGCTGTCCCAAATCCTGTGCTGAGGACAGGCATCTGCATTAGCTCTTTTAAAGAGCTATGTGTTGTGGTATTTTGCTGCTGTCGGTGATACATGCAATGTCTTGTTCATTCAAAATGTTTACCCAGGGAGCTAAACAAGTTGTGAGAGCTGCTCGCTAACTCTGCTTCAGCAGGCGACTATTAAATGAAAAATGAAATTAGCTAGGCAGACTGGAGGCAGGTATGTAATTGTGGTTTCCTGCTCCCCTCAGAAATGCATGAACAGAGTCACGCTATGTTTGACAATACAGAAAATTGCTGATTATGTCACCCAGACTGGGAAAGCTTTACCAGGAGAGCTTTACCCTGAGCTGGTAGCCTATTAAGGAGAGCATTTTTGTGTGCTGAGGAAGCTGTAGATGACAGAGTGCTGCGTAGTATTTTCCAGTGGTGAGCAAGTAACACACCACACACATACAGCAACTAACTATTGAGACAGAACAAGACATGTGACAAGAAAGAACAAATGCACCTCTTCATTCTCGTGTGTTTGGCATTCGTCTGGGTTCAATTTGGGACTCTGGGTCTCAGGCTCACCAACTAATATTTACCATAATTCATGTATATTACATATAATATTAATACATGCACACCAACACTAACATAATTAATTTTATGTCATATTTAACATAACATTTGTGAAGGGACTACCAGCGTACTGCAGATTTGCCTCAGGCCGTGGTACCATTTCCACAACCACGTTGTGGGAGTTTCCACAATGGTCAAAGATTTGTCTGGAATCTATATACAGATCAGCCACATACCCGCTGAGTGCTTTAACCATGGGGCCATGGGTTGAAAGAGATAGTGCTGCCTCTTTTGGTGATATTTTGCTGGTGTCTCCCTTTCTAGGGGGCCGGCTGTGGAAACCATCAGGTTGAGCACTGCAGACTTGCATGTGAAATAAATGCTTAGCTACTCAGCAGAGTTATGACACAGGCATGCCTTGGTCATGGCAGTCTGCAAACCTAGAGAAGGCTAAGTGCAAAGAGATGTATGTTCATACAGACATCTAAGTATCAGCAAAGAAGGGTGCATGAGGTCAGGCCTTGTCTTTTAGGATGTCATATTTGAAAACTTTGGATGACTGCAATTATCAGGTGTCAGTTGGATACGTATATCCCTTTGAATGTATCGCATTCAATGCATTTTATGTATCAGTTAAATGCAATAGCTCTCTCCAGGTTAGATTCTCTTCTGTCCAAGTTACATTCCTGTAAATTCAAAGTAACTAATCCATAGCACAAAAAATTTATCCTAAAAAAGAGGCAGTTTGCATTAAGAATTCATAATTTTACTTTTTTTCCAGGTGCCTGCTTCCTAGGATTTAAGAACAAGGGGAAAAAACCAAACTCTGAAACATTAAATGTGAACCTTCAAGCTTTTAACATACAGTAAAAGATTTAATCTTAATAAAGAATAGTGCATCTATTGTGACTTAAACTAATTTGCAAACAGTGAGCTAGTCAAAAGCCTGGAAAAACATCAAATAATATAACTTTAGTGAAGACTAGTATAGTTTGTCAAAGTATCATAAATATTTTGTGCAATTAGCATAATGATGACAAAACTTCTTTATATGTCTTGGTTGAAAAGTGAGGCAAGAACATCCGCTTGTTTTGTATCAATTATAAAGCAAACTTTCATACAATGCACAGAGATCATAGCATGAACTAAGATAAAATATCAGATTAAAAATCCTGTATTTTCTGGGGAGCAATGTAAATCGTATGAACTGAGCCCCAGTACAGCTTTGATTAAAGGACTTACTAGCACATAAGCCATCAGCTATTCTAGGACAAATTCTGAGTGTGAGGACAAAATATAAATTAAAGGTAATAATTATAAAATGTTTTTTTCTATTTGTTTGAGGATCATAGTATATGGGCTTGAAGCTGGGGGTGGGAGGGATGTTGTGTTTGTTTGGGGTGGGTTTTTTCATCCCTTTATTGTGGGTTTGATGTGAAATCAGCATGAGAAGGTTAACAGTTTTCTGAATTCAAGACTGAAGAGGTCAAAGGAAAACTATTTTCTTTATTTATTTGGCTCTTGCAAATTGGGAATAAGTACTCTGAAATCTGTGGAATAGCACTGTAGTCCAAACTTTCGTTTTCAAAAAAGTTACTCTGATAATCATTTAGTGGCATAAAAAAGTGGTTTTTTCCAATACTGTTGTGTGTAACACTTCATTGGTAATTATTGAATCTGGAGGATTTAGTATACTAGGTGTGCTTTTAGATGTCTCAGTTTACCTTAGTTTTTACATTTGACAGGTTTTGTCCAAAGACACAAAAAGAATGCAGATTGCAACATGCCACATTGCTATAATTTGTGGCATCTTAAAAAGAAGATGGATTCTTTTATTTTGCATTTTTTTAATTGCATGCAATATATCAAAAAGAATTTTTTAAATTTGAATGTGCAACATCAGTTGATTTCAAAATACATTACAGAAATACAACTATGTAGCAATTGCAATTTTATGCTTCAATTCTCCACCACATCAGACCATTTCAAAATTAGTCTATTGAAGATGATTGCCTCTGAATTGATTGTAAATGGTTTAAAGAGCTTCCAGTTTCACTCTTGAGTATGTACAAGTTCATATATAAATTTTTCATACTCCTATTAGATATAGTGGTCTTAGAGGAGGGAGCTTAAAGAAGATACTGTAGGTTGCGATCTACCTAAAGCAAAAATATTTCAGTGACCCAGTCTTGGAGTTTAAATACTTTTGTTCCAATTGTATGAAGAATTCCAATTATGCGAAGAAATGAGTAGCTATTCCCCATTGCATAATGCATAAGCCTACAAAAAACCTCTTACTAATAAACCACGAAATTTAAAACAGTCTTTAGTCTGAAGAGACAAACTCATGTAAAAAGTGAAAATGCGAGCACTAGAAAAATGCTTTTGCTTAAATAATTTTAAATAATCTTAAAAGGTCATTAAAATAATAGTAAACTGTTATCTTTGGGTGCCACATCGTAAGAAGGACATTGAGGTGTGCTGGAGCGGGTGCAGAGAAGGGCAACAAAGCTGGTGAGAGGTCTGGAAAACATATCGTATGAGGAGAGCCTGGGGGAACTGGGATTGTTTAGCTTGGAGAAGAGGAGGCTGAGAGGAGACCTTATTGCCCTCTACAACTAACTACCTAAAAGGAGGTTGTAGCGAGGCTGGTGCTGGCCTCTTCTCCCAAGTAACTAATGACAGAACAATAGGTAATGGCCTCAAGTTGCACCAGGGTAGGTTTAGGTTGGATATTAGGAAGAAGATCTTTACTGAAAGAGTGGTTAGGCATTGGAACAGGCTGCCCAGGGAGGTGGTGGAGTCATCATCCCTGGAGGTGTTCAAAAAGTGGGTAGATGTGGCACTTTGAGACATGGTCTAGGGGTCAGGGAGATGTTGGGATGAAAGTTGGACTTGGTGATCCTGGAGCTTTTCCAACCTGAATGATTCTATGATTTGACACATTCTCTCAACACCTTCACTATCCACCACCAGTCTCTGCTATGTATTCCAAACACATACAAAATTGGAAACTAGAGTCCCTTCACAACCTGTTTGGGCAAAAGCGTATCCCTTTTGAAGAACTCAGCATCTTTTTGACCTGAATATTACCTGCAGCATTTTTCTTTAGGCGCTGAGAACTCACAGAGCGATGTACACAACTTAATATAACCTGATCACGCAGGGCCAGCGTCCCCTGTGGAGTCAGTATTTCAGTCGCTCTGGTCTGTTTATTCACCTGTTTTCTGGCTCTACTATGCCGTGATTTCCTACTGAAAATCACGCTTAAGAACAGAGCCTGCCCTTTTGCTTGCATTGAGCTAATCTGACTATGCTGTGCAGAAGCATAATTTAATAAGCATTTACTCAAATGCAGGCAAAGCATGTAATGAAGATCACTCATTCTTCCTTTGGCTGATGTATGACCTTGTCAATTTGTTGCTCTCCAGACAGGGAGCACAGAATAAGACATCTACAGAAGACCCAAGGAGGAGCAACAGCAGCATGCTCCAGATGAAACTAACTGCAGTAATACGCTTTGCAAAGTGGTGGTGACTGCACCACAGCCAGGCTGAAGATTCAGTAATGAGATTAAAAAACTATAATTCTCTGTCATTATTAATTAAAGTGCTGCTAAATACATTGTGCTATGACAGCATGGCACGATGCTTCCTGCCTCACTGCTAGCACTTGCACATGTTCCAGAGCACCAGTGGCCTCTCAAAATAAAGATGGGGGAGCCAGGCAAAGCTAGACTGCTGGGAAAGCATGGTGTTCCTTCAGGAGTGCAGCATGGATAAGTCCATATAAGGTTAATTTATTGTTTGAAATATGACAATACTATGTCGACAATAAATTAATAATATGGCTTAAATGAAGTATCTTTTAAGTCTATTGCCTTTTTCTTTAGAAACCAAGGTAGAAATCAGGGATAAAGCTGTGGTTTTCAGAGCAAATTCAGGTTAACCTACCTGCAGTATTTATTCATTTGTGTATAATCAGTGTTTCTAGAAAAAAAAACGTTACAGCTCTATGTTCCACAACACTTGAATTATCAGAGAAAGACCAAAACATCACGCAAGTCAGATGTTTTGTCAGCCCAGCAAACCTTCTTAAAACAGCTTTCTGTTCTGCCAACAGCAGGTTGGTTCATCACATCACCCAACCAAAGCAACTCATCTCAGCAATTGTTGTTTGCTAATTAGTTTGAGTTACACGATCATAGCTGAGATTTTGGCAGCCTGTTCTGGAAGAGATTTATTAATGATGAACAATTATGACCAGGTGGAATTTCTGACAGATGATTTTTTTTTAATCATTACCTGACAATATATAGGAAGTCTTCAATTAGATAAATGCAGTTAACGAGCTGACCCTGCCATCTGCTGTCATTTCTGCTGCTGCTTCCGCGGTTTAGTGCCTGCTCAAGAGTCTCCCAGGTCACTCCCTTTCCTTCAGCTCAGTGTGGAATACAAATTTCTCTAATGAGCCAACACAGTATTAAAGACCTGTCATTCAAGCTGTGCCTGGTTTCATCTAGCACAACTGCTGAAAGCTTCACTTGCAAGATGGGCTGGTGATGTCTTCAATAAAAATAGCACTGAACCAGAAAAGGCTCACTAAGAGAATTTGCAAAACACGCTCTTTTGTTTTACAATTTGACATTTTAACCATTTCTCTGTTCTTTACAGTGCTGCAGTTCACTGCAGGTAAGACAGCTGTGTACAATACCATGACAGCTTGTTGTGATACTCAGCATACCACAAGTACATCCCTGCCACAGCAGTAAGGACACCAAAGAAGAGAGGGCAGCATGCTGTGGTGTGAATCCTTGTCCATACTTCATAATGTCAAGCGTGTGCAGAAGCATACTTTCCACAGCACAATGGATCTTACCCATTTTTTGTCACTGCGTGTGGGGCCAGCATCGAGCAGCGAGGCTGTGGAGCTCCTCCCAGCACCCCTGCTGCTCCACTGGAGCAGTACAGGAAGCTGCTTAATCCAGGTACATTGAACTGGCCCAGGGAGACCTGCTTTCCCCACCTCTCAGCTCCTTCTCCCTGCTAACTCATCTTCCCTCACCCATGCCAGCACAAGTACCCTGTGGGATTGGGTCTGAAAAAGGAAACTGATGCCAAAGTGGTAATATTTCTGTCAAAATCCATCTTGTGCTTACAAGACACTTCATGGAGAAATCGCTACAAGAGAGACATGGACATACTGGAGAAAGTTCAGTGAAGGACCGATGAAGTTCAATGAAGATGATTAAGAGACTGGAGTGTCTGTCCTATGAGGAAAGGCTGAGAAAGCTGGGACTGTTCAGCCTAGAGAAGAGAAGGTTCATCAATGTATATAAATACCCAAAGGGAGGGTGCAAAGAGGACAGAGCCTGGCTCTTTTCAGTGGTACCCAGTGACAGGAGTAGAGGCAATGGGCACAAACTGGAACAAAGGAGGTTCTATCAGATCAAGAAATACTTTTTTACTGTAAGGGTGACTGAGCACTGGCATGGGTTGCTCAGAGAGGTCGTGGAGTCTCTGTCCTTGGAGATACTGAAAAGCTATCTGGACATGGTCCTGGGCAACTGGCTCTGGGTGGTCATGCTTGAGCAGGCATTTGGACCAGATGACCTCCAGAGGTTTCTGCCAGCCTTAACCATTCTGTGATTCTGTGAAATGCTTCTTTGTGCCTTCAGCCAGGCAGATTTGGGCATGGAGGGAGGAGGAACAGGAAGTACATATGTCTCTTAAAGAACAACATGTGGACCTCTATCTCTCATTGGCTGTACTTTCCCATTCAGATACTTTTGTGGTATTAACAGCCAATACTGGAGGTGCTTGCAGGCTTAGCTTCATTCATAAACACAATTTGCTTCCTGGAGCACTCTTGGCCCTTTTCTAGGACTGGGAAGCTGTTTTTAAACTACACTCAAGTAGTAAATTCAAAATTTAGGATTTTCTTTTACCTTGTGAAGGTTTGGGATCAAGGACTAGTTAGAGAACTTCTCTGAATATGACCACCTCTGAGCTAGCACCAATCACTATCTTTCTGTCTTTTTTTTTTTTTCCTCTGTCCTACTCCAGGTACAGGAAGAATAACATCATTCAGACCTACATGGACACCAGAGAAAACTACTCTCCAGCATTATCTTACACAGAAGGGAAAAACCCAATAGACAATGTAGTAAAAATCCTAAATTTCTCAAAAAGTAGCAAATATTCCAGAAGTTAAAATAGATCTCTATGACCTGAAAAAGAATTTTATCTCTTTTTCTTCCTGCTTGCTCCCCTATAGACCCTGTGTGAATGTTCAAAGTAGCAGGTTATGACTTGCTTTGATTTTGCTTGCTTATCATCATGCAGCTCAGGTTTTACAGCTATAAAAACTCCACTGAATTATAGCTTTAGGGGTATTGACAGGATGTGCTTCAGTTCTGAGACAGAACTTGGAGGGGGGACTGCAGATGCAGGAAAACTCTCAGTGGCAGCATAAAAAGCCTCTGTCCAGTGTACACAGTCTTCCTTTGCTGCACTTAATGGCCTGAGAAGAGCACAGCACAGTAATATTTGTTGCTTCATCTCCTAATGCACTAGCTGAAAACAAATAGTTGATTTTATTGATGTGCTTTGTTCATTGTAAAGTGTATTGTGATCAGTGTTAGACTGTTTTATTTTCTTCAGTTGGGACTCAATTCATTAGGTACTAGCTGCTTTCACCCAACTCTTCTTGGACACATGCCAGTTTCTAAAAATGTTGATAAGAACCTTTGCTTTCATTTTATTAGGTGTTGTATCACATACTTGGACTTACTGCAGCACCTTATTTACAAAGGTTGACTGAATATTTCAAAAACGAGCCCACTGGTTAGGCCACAGCAGGCTGCTCCAGACAGCACACCTGCAGCATGCCCTCTTCTTGCAACAGATGGCAAAAATGAGACCAGCATGGGAGTTCAAAGAGTGTGGGCAGCTGGCTCTGCAGAGCTCTTTGCTTTGGCTCTACCAGAGCTTATTCAGAGCATAAGGACAAGTCATTGCACAAGATACATCTCTTGAATAGCAGCCGGCCCAAATACCCAGAGCAATGGTCTCTCAAGTCATCTTAGCCTTGAAGTGTAGATTCAGCAGGAATCTACTACAGGAGTAGTTTGTCTCCCCTTATCCCATACTGAGCAACCCTCTTAGTAAAACTAGTAACAATAATAAAACTATTGATAATAATGAAGCATATCTACCTGGCATTATTTTTTTTGTGAAAAGAAGATCAGGAAACAAGGGAAAGTATTTCCATTCACAGGGCATGCTGGCACTGAGTTTCACCCTTTAGCAAAGCTTAGTCCCTGCAGAAGATTATCTACACTCCACTGTTGTGCTGGTTCAGCCATCATCATTTTATGCTGCCATCCGTTATCTGATCACACAGGCTAATGCTGAACCCAGCAACATCCCATCAGAAGTCATCTTTCAAATAGTCCTGCCATAGGTTCCTGTGGTCCCAGCTCCTCTGCTGCCCACTGTGGTGCCAGCATCACCTGCTGGACACAACAGAAAGAGATGGCTCCCTCAGTGGCCCTTCACATAGCAGGGCACCACCAAGAGAGCTCAGCAAGGTGTGACCAGCCCCAACAGAAGCCACACCCAACAGGAAGCTCTTCTGATTGATTGGCTTCTGGTTAATATAATCCTGGCCTCACCCACCACCCCAGCCATGACCACCTGGGTGAGGGCAGAGCCACAAAGACACAGGTTGGCCAGATTCTTCCTCTGGAACATGAAACCAACAAAAACAACAAAACACTCTGCTAGGTTGTGACTCATTCACAGGTCAGCTCCAACCTGGGCCCACAACTCAGGCCCCAGCACTTCACCCACTTCCTAGGTGCAGTAAATTAGTTTAGTGTCTGTCCTTGAGCTATTGCTATGTCTGCGAACACAAACTCCTATGGGTGCGCTACAGGTAAACTTCACTCCCAGCTTTTATTCCAAAGGCCTTTGTGATCCTCCCCCTGGGAGCAGATGCCTGCCTGTGCTGCATCCCCTTTGGGCTGCTCTTCTTAAATAATCCCCACAGGAAAGGCTGAAACAGCTCCTCTCTGTCGGCCTTTCTTTTGAAAAGCAAGAGGAAACACTTCAAGGGAAGTCAGTGAGGTCAAGGAAAAATAGCAGAAGCAGTCTGTCACAAATAAGCAGGAATATAATGCAGAGAATCCTTCTGCAAAATAATTTCTCAGGAAATGGAACAAACTGAAATACATTAGTGGATCTAGTACCAATAGGAAATCAATGACATAAAACATTTATATATAGAACCAAAATTTCAGCAGCTTATAAGAGCAGCTATTTCCTATGAAATACGGTCTCAGATTTGCTCCCTAAAAAACTGGGATGTTCATTGCAAAATACACTATCAATGGGGTAAGAAAAAAAAAGTTCAGCAAAACCGGGAAATATTAAAGTATTTTGCAGGGCTTTGCGATTTAGAAACTCTGCTCTTGCAACTCAAAGCAGTCAGTCTTCTCTGTCCTCTGGCAAACGACAGCGAAAGAGGAAAAATCCCACCCCAAAACACTTATAAAATAAAAAACCCCTGTATTTTGTCAGGACTTCCAGCCTCTCTTCTGCCTCCTTCAGCTCAAACAACAGTTAAGATGACATAAAATCATGCTATGATAGCTTAAAGAATATATTTGATGCCTCAGCTTCATCAAGCGTTTCAATTTTTCCCACTATTATTTTTCCTGGCTTGGTAAAAACATACTTAGATTAATAATCTAGCCATCACGGGTTTTGCCTAAGTTTATTTGCCTTCTTTTCCCTTCTTCTAACACAGTCTTCCTGAAATAAATACAAACCAAACATCAATCAATTAGATAGGAGCTATGAACTGTATCCTTAAAAAAAGTTCTAACTTGGGTAAGTTTGCCCAGCCATGCCCATGAGGCTCATGTTATAGGCTCCATCCCCACGGAAGTCTGTAAAGCCATCAGCCTGTCATTACAAGCATACCGAGTTCCTTACTAAGCAATCAGTTTAAAAAAAATATTTAATATTGTTATGTTCTTTCTTCAACAGCCTTATTTTACCACCCAGGAAGAGTCACTCCACCCTGATGTTTAGTGCACATGTGACATATGCAGCTCTAATCCTTTCATATCCTTAAGGCTTTCATATTTTAGCTGTTTAATCACACCATTTTTTTGTTAATATCATCCGAAGTAACTAATCATACTAGTTTTTTATATGAAATATACATCAATAACTGAATTAAAATGCAGAAGACGAGATAGAAACAAATTAAATTAATACAGAAAGGGCTTTCTTCTACAGAGTCTGGTTCAAGGTCAGAATCTGAAGGGCTCCAGTGGTGAACATCCTCTCACATTGGCCAGGCAGATGGAGCTTTGCCCTTCGGCAAGTATATGCCAAGGCTCTACCTGGATCATCAGAGTGTTGTGGGAAAACACGGCTACCAACAGAGCTCTGGAGCAAAAAGCTGCGTCTGTCAGCACCTGAGGTTACCAATACGATGATGCTACATGGCTCACTGACAGTCACACTCAAAACAAGATGCTTTTCATCATTTATATCTCAGGCATTGACTCCTGCTTATTGGCATGTTTTTGCTTGGTTACTGTGCTTTTTGCATATGCTGTTGGACAATCTGTGAACAAGAGGAATGGTCAGGCAGAAGAGCAAGGTGGCACTTCCATATAGAAGATTTACATGTAGCTTGTTGGGAGTTAGGTTTTCTTTCCTTTTGTTCCTTTCTAGGTATGGAATTTTTTCCCATAAATTGCTAGGAAGCCCTAACGACCAGGTACTTAAGAAGAACAAAAGCCCTGGGGAGGAAAGCCTCTGGTTGCGGTTTCTCTTATCTGGGAGTTTCTCTCAGAGGGACGGAGATATCTCGAGAATTGGGCTGGTAAAAGGCGGGGCTGGGGCAGCTGCAGGCTCTCTTGCTCTGGGCTTCACAGGAGAAAGGTCAGAGCTGCTGCTTCGTTGCTACTGCTGGACACCCCCCCCGCCCGGAGCTGCTTTCTTCTGCCGTGGGGTGAGCCTCTGCTTGTGAGAGCAGCCACTGAACTGGGACCTTATTAACA
>JAVSBS010003970.1:0-21835 GCA_033124195.1 Coracias cyanogaster | reverse complement strand
GGAAAGGGGTTACATTTTCCATTCCAAGGGAGGTTCCTGCCTTCCTTAGCAGACACCTGTCCTTCAAACCAGGACAAGCTACACCCAGGTCCATGTCAATAGGGCCATATCTGCATTACCCTGAAACCTTTATTATTAAGGGGTAACTTCAGCTTTGTGCTTCTTTCAGGACACAGGCTGTCGGATATGAGACATCATGAAACTGAGTTCACTCACACTACAGAGGTATTGGCCTATCATGAGAACTGGTCTGAATTGCATCATTTCAAAGCTAGCCAGCTGAGTTTACAGTTGCTTCTGTGGCATCCCAGCAGTACCAGCATCTCAAATGCAGTATTTGAATACAGGATCATCTCACCTATTATGCATATGTTGGCTAACATTCAAGTTGTTAAGTAGTAGCAGCAACTTGTTCTCATAGGTCCTCCTATATGAGCTTCCGAATTACTGTCGTCCAGAGAGTGATAAAACTACATTTATGAGTAATACATAAAATTCAAATAAGACCTTTATTTACATCAGGTTTTCAAGAGCGAGGTGTTGCAACACACATAACAAAATTTCATACTACATTTGTAATAGGAAATCAGGTTGAAAAGCCAATCTACAGAATCAATTTGTCAAAACTGGCTAAGCAGAAAATGTGTCAGCTCGGTTCTGGAGTACTCTGTCAATTTTACACTGTCTGCTATCGTTCAGAGTATTCCTGATGTCATGGTTATAAAAACAGAGCGCTCATGCAGGTTAATTTACAGTAACTCCCCTAGTAAATTTTACTTTCTTCACTTATTCAGAAGAGCAAGTCAATACTCGCCACCTTGTCTCAGAAAGCAATTAGGGATCCAAATAGGGAGAAAACTAGATCCATCAGGAAATTTTTAAACAGAAAGAAAACTGGATTTAGCAAGACAAGGAGTCAGAACTTTAATTCTGTGACAAACTGGATTATCTCTCATTCTGTAGAAAACAAGTTCTATTGTAAAGATTAATCAAGTCCTTTTATTTTATATTAACATTATGCAGCAACCAATATGAATGTCTAGGTAAACAGAAACTTTGTGAAATATTTTGCTGCAAAGCTTACTTCAGTAATGCACACAAATGATAAAGTCATCAACTCTGCTCACTGCCAGAAGTAAAAAAAAAAAAAAAAAAGGCTTCAGGAGCAAATAACACTGATTCATACTGTGCTCAAGCACTAGTCAACAAAATCTATTAAACTACACAGGGGTGAAAAAAAATAAAATCAAAACAGCTTTGTTATCTTACTTATGACACCTTATTTAAATCTCAGACATTACTTCTTTATATCAGCATAAATATGTAGCCTTCTACACCTTTTATGATGTGGTTACAGACAAAAATGTTATAGTAGAAAGCAAGAGCTAGATCAAGGAATTTCAGACTTTGAAATCAGCAAGATACAAAGCTAAAATTCATATGTTCCTTTTCAAGTTATGAATACTTTCACTAAAACATAAATATTTAAACATATATTAATTTTTTCTGACATTCAAAATTGTAAAGTCAATATGGCAGAATTATTGTTAAAAGCACATATTTACAAATATTCTTTTTTCCATACATAAAGTATTTGGCATAATTATAACAATCTTACTGCATACACAACTGTCTGCTTCTTTTTCACATAATGGTACACTCCTTATTAAAATTTACCAATTATGTACAAAAATACTTGAACATTTATTATAGAAAACCTCTATAACTACCGTCAACAGCTTGTAACTGCTGAAGGTTTCATTGAGAGAATATAAAAAGTGGTCACTTTCTTCCAGTTAAACTATCAACAAATCACACACAGCTAAAATCAACATGAGCTTCCCAACAAAAGAGGAAGAATATTTTTAACAGCATGATTTAAAATGCATTTCACACATCTGTTCCCAAGCACATGTTAAACAGTCAGTAAAAGAAAGAAGATACAAAAAATACATACAGAAGGTGCTTTTTTTTCCCCCCTCCACATTCCTACAGCTTGGCATTAGCTTTCCAGAGCTCTTCAGATGCCAGTCACTAAAATACAACCTAAGGCCAAACACCACTCCCCTACAATAAAGATGACAGCAATGAACTTGAGATAAAAAACAAATCCAAAACCTGACTCCACTGGTACGTACATACATCTCCAAAGAGTTGTTCAGAATTTTTGCTAGGTTTTTACAGAATTATTAATGACCTTTGCAATTAGCTTTTTGAACTTTACTGACCAGTAGCCAGTAACTTGTATTTTTAAAAATTTGTTCATTTAATGTATTGCCTTGGTACTAGTCAATACTGATTCTTGCATACAAGTTAAGTGAATAATTTGTACCTATTTAATACTCAGATAGTATTTTAGAGTGAATTTTCAAAACCAGCAGAGCCTCCACTAGCAGACTGCTAGCTTTTTAAAAACCAAAACAACAACAACTGGAAGAATGAAAGTAAATTGCACCTCAAAAAGAAAAGGATGCATCAGGTACAATAATACACTAATGGCACAAAATCAAGATTCACCAGAATGGTGCTATACGCTGAAAGAAATGCAGGTATACTTCCATCCTAAAAATAACAAAAACCAAGTGTGTTTCAAAAATTCCAAACCACATTCTTACAACAGTTCTCTGCAGTATAACTTGCATTTTATCTTCATTTTTTCACAGACATTTGAAATTACCAACCTGTTAACTGGATAAGAGAAACAACTTTTCTGCCTACTTGCAGTAACATCCTAGTCTACAGACTACTTTGTTATAAAGCGTGCATTTACCTCTAGTAATAAAGATCCAGTCAGTATGTTCTGCATTTTGTAAGAAGCATTCGGCTAACTCAGATGAGAGTAGTAGGGTTTTAGATTTAATTTTTAAAATAAAGTACAAATAAAAGCATTTCTCAGTATTCACGACCATGAAATTAAAAAAAATTCCTCTCATTCATGCTTCCTATAATATCTGGCAACCTAAATTAGTAATTTAATTTCAAATGTGCAACATAATATTAATAAGCATTTCAAAATTACTCAAAAGGTGGGCAAAACATTAAAGTGCCTAACTAAACGCATTTTACCATTTTTAAAAAATATTATTTCTTGAACTGTAAAGAACTGGTTGCAATTAAATATAAAAGTGGCTTCTCATAGCTGAGAGACTTTGCGGGGCAGAGGCCTGGGCCGGGGAACCTGCTCAGTCCTCCTGCTGCTGTTCTCCAGATTGTTTGGCCGGACTAGCTGTGGCTTGGGTGGCAGTGCCGGCGGGTCCGTGGCGGGTGGGATAGAGAGGCTGTGAGGTAGAGGAACGGGGCGTTTCAAAGTCCGCTCGTACACGCTGTAAGGCGGCGGGGTTTTACTTTCTTTTCTCACAGGCTCCTCAGAAACGCTGTAGTTTGGGACAGTCACTGTTGGTTCGCTGCCTTGGCTTTCAAAGCCTGATGTCTCTGATGTGCTACATCGGCTAAGCGAAGAGATGCCGCTGCTGTAACTCCCTGACAGCACGGGTGAGTTGGATATGAGCCCCGAGGAATGATACTCCACTGGAGACGGTGTGAATGATTGCACAGACCCCTGCTCAAAAGAAAGGGCAGAAGGAGAACTTATCTGGAGTAAATGAGAGAGAGCGACTGAAAACATACAGAGATACAGTGCACAGATTCTGAAGCTTGATAAATGTAAATGGATGCATCCCTGTTTAATTAAGATCCCTCAAGAAACTGACAAAAAGCTCATTTCAAGAGGGCCTAAGTACACCTTAAACAGTGCTTATGCCAGTAATTTGTGTAAGTGGAAGTAAAGCTGTACTTAAATGTTATCTTACTATCATAATACACTGGAAAAATCTGGAAGCCTTTAAAATGAACCCTCAACTTTCCTAGCTTTAAGTGACAAGCACAACCCTGCGCAGGCTATATCTAGTGGTGTCCTGCCCCCTAATGCCAAAGCACAGGACTTGCATCCCAGCCACTGCTGCTACTTCAGTGTCTCGTGTTCCAAATTCATTTTCCAGAGCTTTTCCTCAGTTTCAGTGCACTGTCATGCAACATCGTGGCTTCGTTGCAGAGTGCATCATAGTGCCAAGATGAGAGGTGAAGCACAGAGCTGATGCCAAGCTAAGAACCGCTGCTGGGCTCCAGCCCTCTTCAGCCCACAGCTCCTGTTGCTCTGCAGGGGCAGGAGCAGGAAGGCAGGAGATGAGGCATCCCAGCTGCTGCAGACAGCATTTTGGTCAGCAGTTGCTCCACCCTTCCTCTCCCCCACCTCCCAGGCATTCCTTGGACACACCACCCTGCTCTGCGAAACACAAAACACCACTGCGGGCCTCAGGGACAAGGGTCCAACAGAGGCCAAAGGTTGCAAGTGGCTGCACAGGCAGCTTCGCAGGTCTAGGGGGGGATAGTGAGGGACAGGGAGCTGAGGGCCCAAGCGGCAACAACAGTGCTGATGAAGAATAAAAGGCAGGGACAGTAGAATCCTACCTAAACCATTGAGCAGGTCTATTCTAGTGAAGCAACTTCAACTGTAAAAGGTTAGACCATACTTTGTAAGTTGAAAAGTTTTTGCAATGTATCTAATATTAACTGGAGCCACCTGAGCTAGTCTAGACTTAATGGCCTCAAGCACAGGCTAAAAAAGGGATGGAGAAATCACATCAGAGACAAATCTCTCACCCCAATTCTTGTTAGACTGGTTGGCGCTCAGCTGCTCAGCTTGAGATGAGAGTGTGAGCCATGCAACAAAGGGTGGGGAGGGGAGGAAAAGGAGAGGGGCAGGGGTGTAGAGAGCTGCCTGCACTAACTTTATGCTGTTGAGATAATTTTAGTTAACCCTCTAGAACTGGATCCACAGTATACTGAAAGCAATGGAAAAAAAAAAATCTTCATTTACATCAGTACGTTTTGTACTAAGATGGTCTTCTCTGGCAGCACGTAACGGTTGGAACAAAGGCTAAAAATTGAGCCCTGTATACAACCAGGGAAAAGCAGAGCAAGTTTTATTTAAAGCTCAATGCATGTAGAAGACATTTAAGACATTCTGAGAAGCCTGTTTAACTACTTGTTTCAGGTTCCATTCCTCTGCATATAAGGAGGCTGCAGCTGCACTCCTACACCCACAAATACCCAGGGTCAAGGTTTTCAAATAAATGATGTAATTGGTTCAAGTTCTGAGAGTGCTTGATACTTGGATTAAGTGGCCATGGATAAGATTTAGGACCTTTGCTTTTTCATTCAGAATAAGAGCAAATATGCATAAACCCTGCCTGCTTCAATTTAGAAGCTGAGGAGGAGTAAGCACTTGGTTCCTGACAGCAGTGCAGACTGCTTGTACCAGTAGTGAGCAACAGTCTAGACACCAAAACAGTCTGGAAATTCATGGATGCTCAAAGTAAGATCTAGCAACTCTCAGAATTATTCTGGGCCAGCATTCCTCTCCCAACAGCAATCCAGACTTTGGCAATAAAATGCTTCTGTCCAGGCCTTTAGAAGACATCCCTAAGAATTATCAGTACTGAGTCCATTCAAGAAAAAAGTAAGAGTTGCTCACCTTTTGTACAATCCTAATGCTCTGAAGAGCTTCCTAGCAAGCAGTTAGTACAAAACCTGGGATTGGTGCTCACTTCAGCAGAAGGTATACTATGGTAATAGGACTATGGGGAACTCTGATGGCCGGCACAATTGCTCTGTGTTGAATCTGGACCACTGTCCAGCCACAAGTGGAAATGTCACAGAATCACAGAATGACAAACAGGAGAATGACTGCAGACTTGTGATTACGGACCTCAAGGGGAATGGAGGCATTTGGGGGTACCACTTTCCTCTGCTGCATTAGTTAGGCATTGGGCTGCCTCCTCACACTTGAGTGCCTGAAGCATCAGTCATGCTCTTTTCTATGTGCTCTCCTTCCAGGTTGTTGACCCTCATATTTCTAACTGTAGAATTATCTCTGCTTCAACGGGGTGGTAGAGGCTATCCTTGAGACTAACGTGCAGCCTGTCAGTACCAGGGTTTGCCTGGAATATGCAGGTTGCATGTTTGTGTCCTCCACAGTTCTGTGGAAGACATAGATTTCCTGGTCAAGTTTTCCAACAAATAAGCTGTTGCGCAACAAGTGGGTACCAACATATTCAAATATCTTGAAATAGAAATGAAACCTGCTCAGTTTAGCCTGGATTCCCAATTGCTCTGGGTGTTTAACTGCCAGAGAAGAAGCATGCTTACTCACAGTCTGTGCTTAATGTTTCCTACTGCCGGGCTTCAAACTGCATCACACTTCGTACACAACCTCCCTGGATGGTTCTGCATTAAAATGGCTGAAGCAAGGATTACTCTCTAACACACCCTCTAATCCAACAGCTCTGGATGCTGGAGGAGTAAGAGGAATGTGTTGCACAACACGTTCTCTTTAGGTGGCATCTCCCCTTTTGCCACTGATGGAGACAGAATTCTGGACTAGGTGGACCATCGAGCATTGATTTCTTACACTCCCTTCTGTCCACTGACTCAGGTTGGCTTGATTATCCATGTGGGTGAGAAGCCTAGTATCAAGAGGCTGAAGATTCTGAAGATTAGGTTTCTTGCCTGCAGTTATGAAAATCTTCAGAGCTGCTGTAATTGTTATGGCTGCTTACTCTTCTGAATGGTTTTTGTATAGGCATATCATAATAAAAGAAAACATATAATCCCAAATAATGTATATTAAATATATACAATTTACCCCACAACACATGACCTGTCTCACAAAGGCAACTCACTGCAATAAGACAATACCTTCATTGGTGATCTGCCAGCAGGAGAAGGGGAAACGGAGGCTATGTGTCTTGCTGGTGATGCTGTAAAGTCAGAAAGATTACAGTGCACTCAGCATTACAATTTTCACTAAGAAATCTTTTTAAGTGAATAGGAGATCATTTGATACACAAACATTAACTCTGGTTCCCTCTAGGTACTTGTTTGATGGCTGCAAATAGTTGTAGAGATTTTATTTTACTTTGTTCTCAAGATTATCTTGCAGTACAACCAATGAAGTAGAAGAAATTTCCGCATCCATTTTCTCTGACAAATTTTATACGCCTGTCAATTGTTTTATATCCTACTAAATGATAAGAGTACAAAAAAGTCAGTATAATAACTTTTCCTCTCCTCTTTTTGTTCTTCTCTTAAGAAATATATTATGCAATTGTATGTCAAATAAAGAGAAAGACAATACATAATGTACTTGTATCAGACGTTTACCTGTAAATATACTGTAAACATGCCTGGACATACTTTGAGGCATAAATCTAAAACACAAGAAGTATCTTCGCCCCCTTGAGAACAATTATATTTATAGTATCACTTAAGCAGCCTTTCCTTTAAATGGAAATTAATCTTTTGAAAGGCAAATTGTTTATAGTAACAGAACTCATATACTTCCCTGATTGCTGTGCATCTTCTGGCCAGTAAGATTCTTTGTGGTTAATGATCGTTTCAATTGCTTACCTCCAATTATCATAAGATCAAAAGATTAAATTTGATCATCTTCCCCAGTATCAGCATGAACTGTCTGAAACTACTCAGTCATTAACTGAAGGGGCAGAGTATTGGAAACAGAATGCTACAGAGAACATTAATGAGACGAAAATACCTGTGAAGGCAGTTTTACAGCCTTCCATGTAAGTAATTAAACAATAAATTAACCTGCCCAAGAAGTTAGATATTAATCAGAGTGGAAAGGATCTAAGCCCTCAAGTAAATAATTTTTTTACTGGAACTTAGGCTGAAATGTTCATTTACTCACCAGTCTGTGCAGGTCTTGGTGGTACAGGAGGAGAAATAAGCTTTCCACCTTCTGATGTGTTTCTGGCTTCCTTCCCACTGTCTAGGCTCCAGCTGCTGGGGGTGGTGTTTACAGCTGGAAGAGAATGAAAAAACTGGCATCAACACTTCTAGCTCTCTGACTTGCCTTTACCCAGGAGGGTAAAAATACAGAGTAAAAACGTTAAACAACTTAACAAGCATGCCTGAAAAGCTCTCATGATTACATCAGCATTTGAAAAGCTCTTAAATAATAGCTGTCAATCTCCTGGTTGCCTGATGTATGCATCTGGCCCTCAGGTCAGTTCACGATTGTATAGCAGTTGGGACCATCAACAACAGTAACAGCTGAGATAGCACTCTGGTGCACTGCAAATCCAGCCACAAAGGGAGATAAGCTTGAAGCCTGTTAATATAATCAGTTTATCTTTGCACCAGACTCCTATTTAGAGGTCTCTAGGCAGAGAGGAACAGACTATTCATAAACTGTTTCCATTTACTCATTTTATATGCAGAAGGGACTAGAGAAAGGAACTCGCCAAATTCCAATCAACCTCCCTCAGAAAGCTTTCCCTGCTAAAAGTCTTTTGTTGCTTGCATAAGCAACAAATTCACTGTTGAAAGAAAGAGGAAACAAGGACGTAAAATGGAGAGGGCAAAAAATGGAAGAAACAAAAGTGTCTGGGGTTAAGGAAAAAAAAAAAGAAAAGAATAAATTATCATGGACTGAGAAAATTTATATACACTGCTTGTACCCATAGTCAAGGAGCCCTGCTTGATCATGTACATTGGAGCCTCACCTTGACATGGATAAAAGTGGTAGCTGTATTTGTCTGTGTTACCTTTACCAAACTCCATTACTTTAATTGAATGATCCCCTAAGGCCTGCAATAGCTTCCTTAATAGAAATGTATTGTATCAAGTTATACAAGGAGGCACCAATATTGGAAAGAAGTCAGAAAGACAAGGCATTTAAGATGAACAGCACAACAGCTAACTTAAACCCCACAATTTTTCTTACACGTCCTGTAAAAAAAGTGGAAAAAACCTGCTTCAAACCTCTCCCTTGCCCTAAAACACACCCCCAATAATACCCTCCCACCTCAAACCTCTTGCCTTGCCATGACAGTTTCCTTCTTGTCTGCTTTTTTCATAGTTGTGAATGGAGAATCACATGCAAGGACTCAGCTCATTTACAAAGATGAAGTGAAAAGCGAAGTACTGTTGCTAACTGGTGGTATGAGTTATTGCTATTATACCAACACCAAGGACTCTTGGAATGACTGCAACCCCACCATACCAGGATATACCAGACTTAATACAAAAAGTACAGTACAAATAATGTTTATTTCATATCTGTAACAATATTGTTACAGTATAATTGCACATTAGTTGACCCTCAGAACAGTGCACAAAACAATCTTTTTTCTAGAGGACCATTTTGCTTTTTTATTGTCAAAATATGCAATAAATTGTTTACTTATTATTGTAGGCTGTCACCTAGCAGTATTATTTGCCCTCATCCTAAAAATGACTTGGCACCAGAGCTAAGCACTTCAAATGCCTGAATCTCTTGACAAGCCAATTTTTCTTTTTTTAAAGTCATCCAAGCAGTTGGTTCTTTGGACTGCTAAAGTCTCTAGGAGAGAATATTTTATTGTAACAATTATGTAATATACTTGGCTGAATAGGCCAGTGGAAAAGTTTTGCCATTTCCATGTTAAATTATTTACTGTGTTTTCCAGCCCCGTGAAAAATTCCACACTGAAGCTTTCTTAAAAACTCGGACACAAAAATACTTAAAAAAAATAAGCTCTATTGATAAAAAGCTGATTCCTGGTCAGTTCTTGTGACAGTAAATTCTTAAAATGTTTATTTTCAATAAACCTGTTTTACGATCTCCTTTATTCAGGGTACCACAAAGGGCAGCACATAATGAAATGAGGGAGCATATTATGGATGTGGAGCACATAATGAAATCATGGCACAGTAACTCTGCCAACAATGTTGAATTTCCCCACATGTAAAATTTAAAAGGCAATATTTTGTCTATGGAAATTCATAGGTTTCTCATTTACTCCAATTAAAAAAAAAAAAAAAACCCACAAACCAGATCCTTTCTCTTCCATCGGAGTATAACCAAAAGCACAGTGTCTTATATTTGGTAAAGAGGACTTGCAAGTACCAAACTTCAGGACCCTATCCACCTCTTTAACTTGTCTCTGACCCAGTCTCCCAAAGTTCATCTCCAGAGTTCATCACCCTCTATGTCTCTCTTGAGAAGCAGAAAGGACAGCCCTCACAGGCAGCCTGCTGCCTCATCACCCCATCTGCAAACTTGTGGGCTTTTCTGAGGGTAACACTCAGTTGAAGTAAACATCATATTGCACCCTTTTTGGCAAAGTGTTTTGAAACTTAGAGTGTTAATATAGTTCAGTTAGAATGTTTAGAAAGTTGGAGATGACAGTATGTGCACAGAAGAATTAGTGTTCTACAGGAATATGACAGATTAATTATATTTTAATTGCTTCCAAGATTGGTATGGTGCAGGATTTCCACTCACCTTTGTCAGGGCCAGGCAGATTGGAATCACTTCGTGGCAAAGCACTGTCTCCAATAAGATTAAACATCATTCTCTGTGAATTGAGAACAGCATGTTTTATGCATAGCTCCTGTTGTATTTCAGTAGCATTTAAAAAAAAAATATATCTTTTTGTTATCATCCCCACCAGAAAGGTCTACTTTGGAGGTAGAGTGATAAACATCACCTAAGAACATAAATAGTTTAATGAAAATGTGTATACAAATAGGGAGTAGACTGGTTTTCTGTAAACTTTATACACTGGAATCAGAGGGAGAATTATTATGTACTGAGTTTCGACAGTTTCCAGCTCCCTAAAAAACAAAATAAGGCTTATTCCTCAGATTACAAAACAAGTGTAGGGATAGATCTGCAATAATTTCATTGCAGAATCAGGATCTGAACAAGGTGTAATATTTCACAACATTCAAGTTATGGCTGTTATCTTAGAAGAGCATTGTGTATTATTTCCAACCCTGAATTTTTGGTAGCAGTATCCTTACTTTTCGTGTGGATAAGAGCTGACCCCATAGTCTTTCCTTTTCTGAATATTCGTTTTTAAAATATCACAGTAAATTTATGAAATTATTTTAACATTCCACTAGTTATTTCCTTTGGTAACATTGAGACAATCCATGGGTCATTAGTCTGTCTTGATAGCAGATGTAAACAGCATACAGTTAATCCTACAGGTAACTCAGATGTACTTTCCAAACGAAATGGGAACGATAAAAGTTTACTACTTTTTTGTTTTGTTTTCTAAAGCAAGATCAGACAATCAGTGAAATCCAAATCAAATCCCTAGTCTTTTATCACCCTCCAGCATTCACAGAGGACCGGTGCTGTGGTAACAAGACACTATGCTGTGGTTTCATAAAATGACAAACACAGCTGCAAAGTAACCATCATTGATCTAACATATTGCAGCTCCATGTTACAAAGTGAGGAACAAATACCAATTCAATTTGACTTAAAACATCTCAGAGAGAATGCTTTGGTAGACTTTGAGCTACACGAGGTTTGCCTATATGCTGTACCAGAGTCATACTGGATCAGGTAGTATCTGTTTTCCTGGAGTTACCATTCAGCTGAGGTGGTGTAACTGCATGTGTACTCTAATGTGACAAGAAAATGTGATCACACGTTCCTGCCTGGTCTGGATTAAATGTTCACTGCCTAGTGAGTCTGCAGTGCACTAGGATCTAGTGGGCAAGCGTTGAAGTTTGCTTTCTGTTGTGAAGGTAGAGAGCATTGGCTGAAAAAGCAACTGAAATTGGAGGAGATAGAGACAAAAGCTGAATGAAATACAGATAAACAAGGACATACTAAAATAATGAAATATAAAACCATATGGAAGAACAAGAGCAATCACAAGATGTTTAATGAGATGCAAAAAACCCCCAAAGTATGAAACTCAAAAGTTCCTTTAAGAAGAATAAAAGTGCAAAACCAAGGAGGCTTGTTGACTAGGCAATGACAGCAAGCTTTGCTCTTCAGGGCATGGGAAGAGCTGGAGCGACACTGTACAATTGCTCAGCCAGAGATGAAAAAGGAAGAACAAATGGATGTTGACTGAAAACAGCTGTACATAGATAACCTTGAGCATCAATTTCAATGAGGGAAGCGGATGCAGTACTGCTGTGGTCTTGTTCTATGAAGTCCATCAAACTTCCTTAGAGGAGGTAGCTATGGCCTGGAAAGGACTTGATTTGGACTTGTAGTGCAGGAGTTTGCCTGTGTATCTCTTTCCTGGTTGAAAAACTATTTTGAAACATGCATTCATTAAGCCATAACAAAGACATTCGTAAATGGGTGGTCCTTCCCTCGTTAGCTTAGTGTGAAGCTCCAGCCAAGACTGTTGAAGTTAACTGGTGTTAGAATAAAAATAGAAAGGACAAGGAACAGTTTGAGCATCTAAATTCTAATGAGAGTTGCAGGTATCTCCAAGATATCGCCTTATAATTGTCCTGAGGATTTCCTTTCCTCTTCTTAATCAGAAGGCAGAGAATCAGAATTTTGTTTCTCATCGCAGTCCATTTTTATTGCTCAGGGAATGAAATTCTACCTTTCCCCAGAAAGATATGCCCCCATTTATAGTTATGAGGGCAGAAAGAAACTGTCAGACGTTCTCACCTTTGAAAAAAACTTCACTGTATGAGCAAGTTAATTTTCTACTTACCCTCTCTTGGGACACTGAGGGTAGAGACAGATTGGGAGATTTTCCTGCCGGGCGAGTCTCAGAGAGAGTGGAGACTGGGCCTACGAGCTCCTCAGCCTCCCTTATCGAATCTCGGGTAGAGTGGGGGACAGAAGTCGTATTCCACTTGGCAAAGCAAGAGTTTGCAGTCTGGGAGCAAAAATGGGATATTTTTTTCTTTGTGGCAAATTGGAAATCCACTTTAAAGAACATCTCCTGGTCTTTCCTGTGTGTTGGCTTGGCTCCATTACCACTAAGAAGGTGCCCAGTAGATATATTAGTAAGTAGCTCCTGAAAACTGCCCTTAAGTCTGGCTAAGCTTCAGTGTTACTTTTTAAGCCCTCAGGCAACAGCATGAGTACTTAAACAGAAAAGTGGAAAAAATTAAATCAAGAGCCAATTCCATAACTGAAGGAGCAAGGGATAAGAATACAACTCATGAGAAACCAACAAATTGTTTCTAAAATAAAGGATCCTGGACTACCAAGTTGGTTTTTACAAGAGGCAAAATTTCTAGTGGAAATGAGAGTGTTGAGAGGAGAGCCTTTCACACTGTACTTATGTTTTCATCTTTCTCAGCTTCAGCAAGAGATGCGTTGTGCGATGGCATGAATTAAAACAGCAATCATTTTAAAGGAGAGCACTTTTGGGGAAGTAGGTCCACTAAGAAGAAAAGACGAAATAAGGATTCAAAATTGGCCAGCTCACCAAGCTCATTTTGCATTTCAGGTAACTCAAAAGACTCAAATTTCATACAGACCTATGCAACAGTAATTTTAAGGTAAGAACACAAGTCATTCTTTTTTCTGGAGTCTACTTCTCTTTTCTGAAACAACACTGAAAAATAGGATTTGCCACATGGAGTGGGTTATTATCTCACAGTGGCTAGGATTAGCTATTTCAGAAGAAATAAAGGGGAGGTCAACATGGAAAACTGCCATGATTTCTTTATTTCTTCCTCCCTAGACTGAACAAATGCTGCTGTTCCATGCAAGCAGTCTGTGTCATCTGGTAACTCTGCATTTCTCTCTCACTGCAGTGAGTAAATATCAAAACCCAGATCTAAATCTAGACAAAGCAAGCAGAAATGTGATGAAGCACTGTGTATTCTATTCACATCTCTCTCATGTAAAATAGAGTATTTGCTTATAAAAAAAAAAATCAGAAACCCCTTGAAAATTAACAGCAGTGAGCAGACACTGAACCTGCTCAAAGTTCAACAAGCGTCTTTATCATCTTAGCTACGTGTTCAGAGGACTCTCAACAAGCTTCCTACCTGTGAGGTTTCTGAAGGAGTAGGGTAGATGGCACTGCAGGGCCTCTCTCTCGGGGACAAGCAAGAGTTTTCTCGGGAATGCTTATGTTTGTCAGACAACAGAGGAGAGGCTAGAATATAAATGTGTCAAGTGATTAAATTCATGCAGTGAAACTCATATTTCAATTCTATGCTTATGACAAAGAAATCCTCTCTCCCAAATAATTCATGTTCCTCAAATAATTGGCTAAATTTGATGTCTGACCAATGGTATTATGCAGAAATTCAGCTGTATAATGTGTCAAGAATCATTTAATATTTTTTACCACAGGAGATGAACACTGACCTCTGGCACTGGATGGAGCAGAACTGGTCACATTAGGTGAAGCAGAATGAGTAGAACTCAAGCTTGAGGTAGACGGGCTAGGCTGTGAACAGAAGAAATGCTGTTGTTACCACATCCCACTTACTGGTTTGGAAAACAAAAACATCCTTTTCACTAAAACAAAGAACTCCTAATTTGTTAGTTTCTCTGTATTTCAGGACAGCAAAACAGTATTAAAAGCATTAATGTAACTAAACGAAGATGTAGCAAAATATCAAATAAATAAAAATGTAATTAAAATAATTACACCACAACTGTGACAACAGGACAGAAAAACCTATGTAAGGTCAGATGATTTTGCATCATAGTTCATTGCAGGTTATTGCTTTTGTAAAAAATTCATGCTCTAAGTTAAAGAGGAAGAAACTGTTGCATAAAACAATTGTTCTTTCTAAGTAAAGTATGTTAACAGCCCATTTAAGGATTTGTTTTTTAAAAGAAGTATCAGCAGTAATTTTGATATTTCAGAATAACATTATAGAAGCATTAACTTAGTAAATAGGCTTTTAAGAAAGATTCTGTTCAGTTTGAAGAATGACGATAATTTGTACCTGCATGTTAAAAACTTCATCGGAGCTTTCTGATTGCCCAGTGATATTGCTGACTTCAGCAGAAGCTTGGGATGACAGTGATGAGGATGAATACCGATTGACAGCTGGGTAACTCAAGGGACTATTATAAGGATAATGAAATACAAAATAGTTAACTCTAGTTACCAAGCATAATTTTTCATGTGAAAAAAGCAGCATGTTTATTAATCTCCAGAGTCTAATTTGGATTTATTTGGCGGGGGGGGGTGGGGTGGGTAAAGAACATACTTATATCGGCTATTCATGCCTGAAGTTGCTTCAGGTGCACCACATGAAGAAGCATGCACACAATAGAAGTGTTTTATGGGTCATTTTCGATGAGTAAAAAAATTTATTAATTTCTAGTTATTTTAACTTGCCTGCGTCGTGGTATTACCCTGGCACCATCAGGGCTCATAGAAACAGGTATGGAATTTCGGCATACACGAGGACTTCCATTTGGGAAATGAATAGGGCTAGCTTGCACACAGGCAGAAAATTCCTGGTGAGTTGTTAAAAGAAGATTAATTAAAATGAACATAATACCAGTAACCATTTTGTAAGATATAGAGAGTCATTTGAATAGTTATATCTGTGTATCAGATGATCAGCTTCATCATTAGTAAGAAAAATATTTTAACTTTTCACTGATGATACTTTCTCTTTAGTAAAATGTGACTACTTTTCTCTGCAGTGTATAGAAAGTTTATTAACTTTCTCTTTGCTTTGTGGTACTTTAAGAGTGCTACAAGATGCACTGTGGAAAAACAACCAAAAGATGTCACTATTTGTTGCTTATGAAAATTAAACAACCCTTACTGCAGCTAAACTGTCCCCTGGTTCATCCAGGCACCTGCTCACGTACCTGTATTCCCAAGCTTGATTTCATGACAAAGAACTGATCCACCAGCTTTTTGTGCAATGGCCTCATGTCCTGCGGCACCACCTTCTCGTGCACTGCCAAGCCAAATTCTAGAATCTGGGCCTGCAGAAGATGCAGGAAGAAAAAGGGGAAAAATATATTTTTGATGCTTTTTTTAAAGCTTTCATCATCAATTACAATACTAATTAAAAAAATCCAACAAAATGCACGTCATATTAAAAGTATCTATCTAAATCCCTGACAGACCTGTATTCAAGCAAGGCCTAAGATCAAAACCAGTAACACACAAGAGGATTTATGCCTCTTCCCGTTTTAGTGTTTGATTTCCCCAAAGATTTGGCCTATGCAAATTCAACTCTACTATAAAACCCACTATGAATAACGTAGTGAAAAATCTGGCTAAATGGCAACTTTACAAAGGAGCAGTTCTAAATACTAAATAAAAGCTGTTTTCTACACGAACATTTATAAAAAGCACTAAAAAGCAACAGTGGCCACATCCACCAGAGAACCTGCAATGTATTTTCAATGAAGTCCATGGTTCCTTACCCTACTTTGACTCCCCAGAGGCCTCAGTTAAGTGGTGGCTTTATGTATATTTTTGATGCAAGGCTTCAGAATAACATTGCTTAAATTCTAATCTTGGTCAAATTTGGTCACAGGCATTTAAAATACTGAAGTGGTTATGTAAGGAATCAGATAAACTCAAATTTGCAAACAAAATAGCTACACTATGCTGTCATATCTTTGGATGAGAGCTACTAGGCGACGTTTTCGGGCAGCCTGCGAGTGGGCACACAGCTGCACAGCATCACTGATCTGAGGTCAGGACTGCAGCACATCCATCCACACACGCAGCCATCCTGGCCCTTCTGAGTCCTCCCCATTTTCTGGTAACTCATCTGTGGGTGCCAGACAGTGTTTTAACTGCCATTGCTTGGAATTCACGTTTCTGTCATAGGAAGTTATTAAATCCAGTTTTAAATTGTGGGGGTTAGTAAGATTAACTATAGCTTGAAAAAAAAAAAAAAAGAAACTGCAATGTAAATGACATTATCTAAATTAAATAAAAGTGAGCTCAGTGAACCTATTCTGATTTATACTGTCAGAGGATCTGCCCTTCAGCTGATCTGACCAAAAGATACCACAATGCTGACGAAAACCAGAATTTCCATCTTGCCAAATTCCAATACTCTGAGTTCTTTATCCCAAACTGGCAATAAAGTTTGACATTTCAACAAGTTGCATAGAACAAAGATAGGCAAATGTCAGTTGAAAATGCTGAAATACTTCTTAGGATCACTTGATCAGAATAATTTTTTTCAGCACTTTCAAATGGAGACACTTCATATTTGAGGCTGTTAGGCTGTTGTCTTATAAATAAATGAAGAAACAATAAAAAAATCATACAATGCATAAAATACCTGTTTAATTCAATCACTTAGTGTTTATTTTACTGCCTACCAACTTGGGCAATTACTACAGGACATCTTCCACTGTAATAAGATTTTTTTTTTCTTTTTCACTTATGCTAGACCTTGTGAAAATGTCTGTTCTGTAGCATTGATAAAATAAATCATACAAATATTTGCTGAAGCCATCAAACATTTCAATGAGCTAATGTTTATTCTGTAGTAGTGATAAAATCTGTTGTGCAAATATTGGCATATGAGCCTCACAAGACAAAAACTTGCCTCTTAAACTTTAGAACAGTTTGAAGTGATTAAGATGATGACGAAAAGGACTTAGCAAAATATATTAACATGACCCAGAAACCTGTTTGTATAGGAACTTACTAATTCACGAGATCTAATTGGAATCTAATTCACAAAATACTGAAGACCGCTGTGCAATTATTAACTCCTGAAATTTTATATTTTATTTTGGGACACATTTAGCTAGAACTGCTGGGCAGGTAACAGACGACCTAGTCATTCTTTTCCCTAATTTACCTGCTCAAGCATCAGCTCTCTCAAACGTGTGATCTTCTCTCCATCCTCTGGGTGGTTCAAGATGTATTCTTTGACAAAGAATGCCTAAGCAGAATAAAATCCCAAAGTAACATAAAGTGAGTACAAACATATCACTTTTTTTTAAAGCATGTTTCTAGATGATATTTTCAAAACAAAAGCTCCTTTCTACTGTAACAAAAGATAATAAATACTAATTATTCACATATGCATTGGTGGAGACTATGGGCAATTAAAATGTAGCCACTCTTTAGTGGAATTTACTAATTGTTCAGTGTCTAGAACAGATCCTGAATCAAATTTTAAAACCTGCAAATCAGAGTTGAAACCATACGCAGGTCACCTGAAGTATCTCTTCCCCATTAAATTGTGACATAAAAGTTTCTTATAATTACAAAGAGTTAGCTTTTCTTCTATTTCACACTAGATCTTCATTACTCCTTAAGGATATCTTGAGAAAATTGTGGAATTGTGGAACGTTTGAAAAAAAAGAACCCTCACAGTGACATTGATGTCAAAAAGCCACACTTTTCACTTCAGGAGCATCTGACCAACACCTAGGTGTGTTCATGAGCTTACATGACTTTTCACCCTATCTCCAATGCTCAGATTGTACCAGCTATAGTACTCCAAAATAATTTCGCCTGCCAGCAATAGCCTGGACATAGCGTTCCCATTTATTCACAATTGCATCTTTCTTAATGTGGCGGCTATCCTACCCTGGAAGGGGATTATATTGAGTTTACAACAATTCTTGACACTGTTCTCCAGAGAAAATGCCCAACTGCTCATTTGAGAGATTTCTAGACCTTCTCAAAAATGCATCTGTACAAATACCTTCACACATAGGATTTTCTGTCCATAGAGTTGAGAGGACAATAGTAGCTGCTCTGTGCTGTGCTTTCCCTTTGTACCTTTCTTAGCATTTCCCTCACAGACTTCTTACAAGTTTCTCCATCTAACTTTAGCTGCTAAAACCTTTGCCTTGCAGAATCTTGTGTAAATATGGGGAACAGTGGAGCTGGAGATAAATATACCCTTTCCTCTAATTCAGTTCCAAAATTTTGTGCTATGACAATCCACAAGGAAGCACACCAAGACCTATCTGGAAAATGTTGATACTTCAATGAAGAACATTTATTTCACATGGTCCTTTCACTGCAGATAGTTAGAATTGTAAGAATTAATGTTTAAGCTGTTAAAAGGAGCCCTCTTATACTTGCTAAAATCCCAAACTTCTGCCAGATGATGGGTTTTTTTCCCCTCAGCTACAAGCTTAATGTTCTTTCAGTATCAAGCAGGTGGTGTCCCAGTGGTTTTAGGCTGAGATTTATACAGTAATATGAGTCAGAGATGTAATAATCTAACTTCAAACAAAATCAACAGTACTTTAGGAAAAAAAAAACCTCAGAATTTTACTAAATCCAGTAACATTCTTGGAACTGGTCGGTTTACCACACCAATAAATTAATAATGAAAGCACTTCTACTCTTCTAGCACATGTAAAGGAGCTAGAAGAAATGTAAGTTATAGTACAAATTGCAGTTTGAGAGGGCACAAAAGACACTTTTCATGCTTTTCCCATAGTATTTAGAAAAATTTTTAAAAAATCAGTGGTTCCGTCTAAAGTCATTTTTTAGCACGCATGAAGATGCTGCATAATAACTATTACTTCTGTAGATTTTTCTAGAATCTCTTCCTGTATGTAAACCAGTGAAAGCTTATATTTAACACCTGCAATACTGGCCAAAGTGGTGAATAATTAGAGATAACCGATTTTTATCCCATCAGGGAAAAAAGGAGGGGGGAAAGGAGGGCAGAATCAAGAAGGCAGCAGCTGGTCAAATGATGTTATTTGCTGGACCTTATCACTTCTTAAAGCTTGGAGGTTGCCTGAAGGGAAGAATACCTGTAAAGACATGGTCATGCCTGCCTGAAGACCACAGGCTCCAAGACTGACTGAGTTTTGAGCTTTGTACAGAGCAGAAGGCAAAAGCAAATGAAACAGGAAGAGAAAAGCATTTACAGAGGACAGGAAAATAAGGAAGGTAGAAGATAAGAAGTGACAAAACAGCAGGAAGACATGTAAAGATTGTAAAGGGGACATAGAAGGAAAATGAGGGTGAAATAGGGAAAAAACCATAAAATCTCACAACTATTGCTGTCAGTTTTGCTGTTTACAACACAAATTGGTGAAAAGTCCTATTTTAGATAGATGGCAAGGGAGAGGGCAGAAGGGAATCTAAACATGAAGACTGTCTAGGAGATCAAGAATTGCAGCTAAGAACAACAATAAGGAAGGAGCAAGCTAGAACCTTTAATATGCTCATGAAGAATGGAAAGCCACACACCGAGATAGCTCTGACACAGCTAATTCAAACCAGACATAGCTCTGACATGACTGTATGTCTCCAGGGACTCCCCTCCTGGCGCTTTCCTATGCTAAACAGTTTTGTTGTTGTTTAAAGGCAGCTGGGAAACATCAAACATGTCACTGCTTTGCTTTAGTCTCCAAATTTTCATAACGTTGCAATTTTGATGAGATATTCAAACACTATAGTGGACTCAATTTCTTGTAGTTTAATTTAGATGGAGTTTTATCAAATTTAACATTGTTGAATGAACACTGAATTTTGCAGCCTGAGACTAGTGGACAGAATGTTATTCAACTTGACATTTTAAATTGAAAAGGAACAACCAGCAGACTCAAGTATTTCATAAGACTATTAAAAGAAAGAGGAAGATCAAGCCAAGCTGAAAAAAAAAATCCTTCCTTTCTTTTTACCGCAGTTTCAAAATTTCACAAAACTTTGTGGAAATACAGCATCCCGAACACAAGGTTCTCCTAAGGTGATTCAGCAATTATAATGAGGAACAACTTTGGCAACAAATCCAGCATTAGACAGTTTTTAATTATATGTATTATTTCTTAATTGATTTTTCTAGAAAATGGCTTTCCTTTTAAATGTGGAGAAGAGAAAGAAGAAGGATCTAGAAAAATATGATTCTTCTTCTTGTTAAGAATCTTGTATTTTATATAAAATCAGAATGTCAGCACACAAAACTAAATTTGTGGCTCAGCCAGAAGTAGCTCCTGATCTAGAAGGGCAGGGGGGAGGGAATATATTAAAATAAAGTTACAACTATTTCATTAAGACCTCCCCAAACAAATCAATGAAGAATGCAAGGTAATTGTGAATCAACTTATCACTGGAGGAAGTTTACAGTACTATCTTCCGCAAAAGAGTTGCTTCTATATAGCTATACATATCATCTCACCCAAAACTGCAATATAGGTATAATTAAAACTATTATAGTACTTCAGGCCCTCAGTTCATACAGAGGAGCTACGTCTGTACAGGGAAAGAACATAGTAAGAAACTGTCTTATAACAGGTTATCGATAAACAGAAAATAAATTGCTTACCTCTTGGTATCTAGCAACTCCACCATTAACAGCTGCGTCAATGACCCCATTTAGGCACATTGTGAGAGGGTTAACATTTTGCATCTGTCGAGTTTGACACTGGCTAATCAGTGTTCTCAGCTGCTGGTTCTTATTTTCTAAGACTTCAATAGCATTCTCAAGGGGACTCATTTCCACCTGAAAGACAAGTCAGAAACATTGCACACACACTTGATTTTCAGTTGAATGATGAAATATATTAAAATATTTGATTTCTTAAAAGAAAACAATGTTATTCTATATTCTAGAGTATTGGGGCAGAAAAAGTTCTTCTCACCTGGGCTATGCTCTCTGAGAGTACACTCTGAGCACAGAGAGAATTAATTTTATCACATAATCAAGGACCAAAATAAACAACCATCCCCCTCTTGCAGATTCATTAGCTGGCCTTGAGAGATACTCAGCCCTTACTGCAAAACACTCACACACTTCAGGCTGTGGTGGAACTCTTGGAATTCAGGGCTACAATTCCATGGTAACTTTACCTAAATTGGGCTTGAGGTCAGTGAGAGCTTCACTGTGCTTAAGGGCACACAGCAGAGCTGAAGTATGGGCAAGCTAGTTCACACTCCCACAGTGAAGTCAACAACCAGATATTATGGATGAGAAGTTTGAATGTAAACTTTGAGCTAAGATGAGAATCAAGTTGTAGTCAAGGGCAGTCCTTGAGTGGGGTGTGCCTGTCTTCTCTAGAAGGTAAGGAAGCTTTTCTCACAGGTAGCATGAACTGCAGGAAAAGGAAAAAGCT